>CAUYRT010090340.1:0-16710 GCA_963574885.1 Lepilemur ruficaudatus | reverse complement strand
TCCTCCCTCCTCCTCCCTCCTCTTCTCCTTCCTCCCTCCTCTTCTCCCTCCTCCCTCCTCCTCCCTCCTCTTCTCCCTCCTCCCTCCTCCCCTCCCTCTTCCCTCCCCTCCTTCTCTGTCTTCCCTTTCTCCTCCCTTACCCTTCATGCTTGCTCCTCCTCTCCTTCCTCCTTCTCTCCCTCCTCCCTCCTCATTGTCTTCTCCTCCCTCCCCCTTAAACCTTCCCCTCCCCTCTTCTTCCCCCTTCCTCTCCTGCTCCTCCCCCTGCTTCCTTCCTCCTCTCCCCCCTTCTCCTTCTTCCTCCCCATCTTCTTTTTCCTTACCTACCCTTTCTCCTCCCCTTCCTCTTCCTCCTCGTCCCCCTCCTCCTGCTGCGGCTCTGACTTCCAGCTGGGGAGGAGTCTCTCTGGGTCTTTGTTTAGGAGAGAAATTCTCAGAAAGGCCAGGCAGGCACAGGGCCGGAGTGTGTCTCGCAGCCAGAGCAGCATCTCTTCACACACTCAGGACCCAGGTGGCTCCGGGCCTGGTGACCCTGGCCCAGCACTTTGTGGGGACAGCGTCCATCAGCCTCAGCTAGGAGCGTCCCACGCTGCCGCTGTGCAGCCCGGGCCGGTCATCATCCCTCGGGTCCGAGGGCAGGGCCGTGAGAAGACCGAGTCCCTGCTCTTACTTCCTGGTGATGGGCGGCAGGTGGGGGCAGCATAGACACACACACACACACACACACAAGTCGGTACACAGATGACTGAGGTAACTTCAAGCAAAGTGCTACGAAGGAGATGGAACCGGGTAGGGTGGGAGAGAGAAAGCTCCAGCCAGGGTCGCGAGGAAGGGCCCCCCCCCCGAGAAGGTGACTGAGGGGCCTGGTGCTAAGGAGTCAGTGCCGTGAGGCTCCAGGGGAAGAGCATCCTGGGTGAGAAAGAGCACACAGCACGGCCAGGGCTGGTGACGGGCACGCGCCTGGTGTGTCGGGGAGACGGGAGGGAGGCCGTGCGGCTGCAACAGAGGGAGCAGGTGGGTGGGGAGGGCCGTGGGGTTGAGCGGAGCTGGCGGCCGGGCCACGGCGCCCTGGCTCGTGGGCTGGGCGAAGATTTGGGATGTACTGCAGGTGCAGGGGAAAGCCGTCGGAGGGTTTGCAGCAGTTGGTGATTTGATCGTGTACGTGCTTAAGAAGCTCCCTCTGGCTGCTGTGTGAAGGGTAGATTGTGGGGGGCAGCGGGCACTGGAGAGCCGATGGCAGAGTCTGAGTCTGCCTAGTGTCCCCACACCCCACAGCCCCTGCCCCACCTTCCGCAGAGTTCACAGCTTCCTGCTCGGAGCACCCCGTACGTGTGAGGCTGCCGGAGCCCTCGTCACACTGCATGGTTGTTGAGTGAAGTTATGTATTTACCTGCCTATGTCCTGCTCAGGACTGTGAGCCCCCAGAGGGCAGGGACTGTCTTCTTTTACCACCCTCCTGTCCTAGGTCAGCCCAGGAAGCAGCTGTTCAGGAAGCATCTATTGACACAGAGCCTTCCCTTCTGGTCATTGCTTCAGCTGAAAGCCAAGATGTCTAATCATGTTTGCAAATCAAAGATGAGCAAAACTTAACCTCCTCCAAGAAGTCTTCTTGGGTTGTAGAGGATACTTCGCTGTGTGTTGTGTGGGGTGCTTTCCCAGAGCCCTCCGAGCCCGCGGGCTCCCTGTTTGAACTCCATACCTCCCTAAGAACCTGGTTTTCGGAATGTCTTCCTGCCAACTCCCCTTCTGTTCATTAATTGGTTTGGTCGATAGTTATCCTTCAGTCTCAGCACAAATGTCAGAGATAATTAATTAATCGATCAATTAAATGTCGGAGACCGTTCCTGATTACCAGCCCGGGCGGCCCCCGCCCTGTCACGTTATCCGTCCCTGTTCTCCGCACGGCTCTGTATTATCTTTCACGCACGCGCTCATTCGTTTATTGTATAATCTTCCCACGTAGAATGTTCTACAGTTCCAGAAAGTGTGGCCTTGTCTGTCTCGTTCACAGCTGCCTCTCCTGTGCCCAGAAAAGCACCTGGCACGTGGTAGGCACTCGAGAATGGTTTCGTGGGCAAATGACTCCTGAGCTCTTACTGCGTATGGATTGACGCGGTCGGCGCCAGGGCCCCTTCCCTCCGAAGGGAGACCGCCTCCTGAGGTCTCAGGACTCACGCGCTGGGTGGCTGGAGCGCGGTGCAGGGCGATGCCCGGTGAATGACACGCTTGCCGTCAGGGCGTCAGAGCCCACGGAGGGGCTCGGGGGCCGAGCGGCCAGGCAGGCTCCACTGAGGGCGTGAGAGCTGAGGTGAGCCTTGGGCACGCACTGTCGCCGCCAGGCCTTTGCCCGGCTGCTGCTCCCCCCAACACGCCGTGCTCTGACCGCCTCATCACACCTTGTCTGCTCTGCTTGGTTCTTCGGATTCCAGGTGACCCTTCTTTGGGAGGCTTTCCCCCGTGCCACATGCCTATGCCTGCGAGACCCTGAACTTCTCTCTCTCGTGAGATTTATCGCACAGCTTTGGAATCGCCTTTCGTCTTTTATCTCCCCTGCCTCCGACACACACACACACACACACACACACACGTTGGCTGATTGAGGGCAAAGATGGTGTTTGATTCATCTCCAGTTTCCCAGATCCTAATACAGTTCCTGGAACATAGTGGATGCTCAGGAAGTATGTGAAAAATAAACAAAGAAGGGAGCTTTTCTTCCCTGATGGGCAAGGAACTCCGTTAGTACAGATACCAATTCATTTGTTTACTCAGCAAATATTTACTGAACATTTACTATGAACCAGGCACTGTTCTAGGCTCTGGGGATACAGCTGCCAACAAGGCAGACAAAAATCCCTGCATTTGGGGAGTTTACGTGCTAGTTAGGGAATGGATGAAACAAGATAAATAAAGTTGTGAGTTAGATGTGACCAGCGTGACAGAGAACAGTAAAGCAGAGAAGGGAGACAGGGTGTTGGGTGCAGCAGTTAACAGGTGAGTCAGGGCTGGTCCCTGAGGAGATGCCGGTGGGGATGAAGCAGGTGAGGTGAGGGAAGCCACGTGGAGTTTGTGCATTTAGGGACTAGGTCCTGTCCCTCTTCCCAGACATCACTCCAGCAAGTCTCCCCTCTCTCTTCTGCATCACTGAATTCTCCTCCCTAATGGACCATTCGTACTCGGACATTGTTATTTCTTTCTTCTTAAAACACCTTCCTGGCTGGGTGCGGTGGCTCACACCTGTAATCCTAGCACTCTGGGAGGCTGAGGCGGGAGGATTGCTTGAGCTCAGGAATTCAAGACCAGCCTGAGCAAGAGTGAGACCCCATTTTTACTAAAAATAGAAAAATTGCTGGGCATGGTGGTGCGCATCTGTAGTCCCAGCTACTTGGGAGGCTGAGGCAGGAGGATCTCTTGAGCCCAGGAGTTTGAGGTTGCAGTGAGCTAGGCTGATGCCACTGCACTTTAGTCTGGCGACAGAGCAAGATTCTGTCTAAAAAAAAAAAAAGAAAACCTTCCTTTTTACCCCTCTTCCCTGCTAACAAACCCTCGCCGTTTCTTTCCTTCTCTTTGCAGCAAAGCCTCCTCGACAGAATGGGCTGATTCATCTCCTCCCCAGTCTCTTTCTTTTTTTCCGTTTTAGCTTGATAAACATTTATTGTGTTGCTCGTGTGCCTGGCACTTCACAGACACTGAGTGATTTAATCCTTATAACAACCCTGTGAAGTAGGTGGCCTGAGATTATGAAACGGAGCAGAGAGAGGTTTAAATACCTTGCCTACAGTCAGTGATAAGTGGAGAGCTGGGATTTGGGCCCCCGGCAGGCTGGCGTCCCCACCTGTGCTCTCGGTCACTGCCATGCAGCCTCTCGAGGCCTCGCTCCCTAAAACCCACGCGCAGCACTCTCCTGGGACTCTTGCCGGGATCCCCATGACCTCTGTGTTGTTTTATCCACGGTCAGCCCTCACCCCTCCTCTTACCTGGCGGGTCTCCGCGGCATCGAGCCCGCTGGCCACTCTCTCCTCCTGGACACATTTTCTCCTACGGGTCTCTAGCACACCACGCTCCCTGGGTCCTCCCACGTCATCACCCACTCTTCATCAGTCTCTTCTCTCCCCAGCCTCCCCTGGGCAGGAGAGCCCAGGACGGGGTCGCTGATCCCCTTTTCCGTTTCCTCTCAACTTTCTGGTCGTCTCTTCCAGTCTTGCAGCCTGAAACAGTCCGCACGCTGACCCTGTGTTTACAGTCCCGCTGCGGACCTGTTTCCCGGACTGCAGACTCACACACCCACCTGAGTTCTTTGCATCTCCGCTCAGGTGGCTAATAAACATCTCAAACTCAGTGGGTCCAAAACCAGACTTGTCATTTCCTCCCCTCGCCCAAACCTGCCCCACACCTGCATCTTCACTGACGGAAAACTCCACCCTTGCAGATGCTCAAGCCAAAAGCCCAGAGTCGCCCTTGACTCCTCTGTTTCCCTCGCACCCCGCCCAGCCTCTCCAGACGCCTTGCCGGCTCCTCCTTCACGGCACGTTCCCTCACCAGCTCCACTCCTGCCGAGCCGACCCTCGTCTCTGAGCTGCTGTGCTGTCCTCCTGACTGGGGTCCCGCTTGCAGCCTTGCCCCTGCCCCGCTCATCACGGCAGCCGACGTGACCCTTTGCCGTCTGGAGTCAGAGTGTGTTTCCCTCCGCCCCGAGCCCAGTGCCGGCTCCCCGTTTCACCCAGAGGCAGAGGCAGCGCCTCCGCAGTGTCCGCCAAGGTCCTCTACGACCCGCTTCCCATAGCCTGTGTGGACTCTCCTCTTGGTCCCTCCCTGCCGGCCATCCTGTTTGCTGTCCCTCAACACTCCGGGAATACCTCCCCTTAGGACTTCTCCCTTGGCTGTGCCCACTGCCTGAAATGCTCACCCCCAGGTATTCTCAGGGCCATCTCCCTCAGATGCCACCTCTGTACGAAAGCCCCGGACCTGCCCTCCTCTACCCTGCTTTCTCCTCCATAGCACTTGTCACTGCCCAACGTATGGTGTGGATTACTTATTTAAATGAACCTCCCCTCACTGGAATGCGAGCTCCACAGGAGAGGAATCTTTGCTTTGCGCGGTGATATTCTAAGCATCTGGGACAGAACCTGGCACAGAACCGGTGCTCCGTCAATGCCTGTTGAGTGATTATCTGGGTGAAGGCATTGCAGGCAGTGGGACCAGTGGGTGCCAGAGTCCCGTCCTGTTCTCCTCCCTGCTTGAGGGCCCGTCGTTCGGCCAGTGGGGCAGACCCATTGGCAAGGCTGGGGTGTCTGCTCTCCGTATTTTCAGGGTGGGCAGGCCTCTGGTCATTTACGGCGGTCATGTTTGTGTCTGTGACCGGTCCAGGGCAGAGCAGCAGGTTGCTGAGCATAGTACACAAACCCCAGCCCTGTCGCCTCCACTCACCCAGATAGACCTATGACGTCACATCAAGGCAAACACGCACCCTGGTCTAAAGAGATCCCGGTGATAAACCGATCCCTCCCTGCCTCCTGCTTCCCCCACAGACACAACCAGAGAAAGGTCCCCTGCCAGCAAAGCTGCTGCCAGCGAGTGCCAGGGCAATGGTGGAAAAGTGACGCCAGGCAGCCGGAGGGGCGTCCGGGCTCTCGGCTGCAGCCCCGCCTCGCAGAGCCCGTGTTCTGCTTTGGTCTGCCCACCGCTTTCTCCTCCTCCTCCTCTTAACGCACGCTTGCGTCTTTCTCCTGCTCCATCTCCGCCATCCCTTCTATCTGCAGCCCCTGCGGAGCTTTCTGTCCCTGTCTGTGGGTTTCCCGACTCACTGTTGTCTAGCTTCTTCCGTGTGTTATTTGCCTCTGTCTCTCTCTAATCTTTACCCTTTTCCTATGTTCCAGCTCTTTTTCATAGCCTGTCCCTTGCCGTTTTCCTCTCCCTCCTATTTCCCTCCTCCCTCTCCTGTAATTACCACAACCCCTCCCACCCCCAGCAGCTTCTTCTCTTGGCCTCTGGCCTTGGAGGGGCCTCTCCTCCTACCCCTCGACAGGTGTGCCCTGGAAAGTCCTGCACGGCCTCCCCCGCCCCACGGTTGGGATTCCATCAGTGACACCGGCCTCGCGTCCAAGCAGCGCCTACCACCAGCCCCTGCCCTCCCAGCTCCTCGGCCTCTCCGGCCCTTACTCAGGCGATAACCCTGGTCCACCTAGCCGGGCGGGCCGTGTGCTAAGCCCCCTGCATGGCTTGTCTGGTGGCCCACAGCCAAGACCTGGGACTTTTTCCCCTGTGCCAGGGCTGCCCCTGTAGTTGGCTCTAAGGCGTGAGGTTGTTCTTTAAGACTTCATGCTGATTTTCTGAGTCTCCTGTGTAAATGGGTTCCCTGGAGAGCCCGCTCCAAATTACCAATCTTTTCCCAAGCACCTTCCCACTGAGCATGAATTTTCCATCCCTGGATGTTCTAAAGCAATTCCTCCTCGTGTTTAAGTCCTGCCCTTCTTTCTCTTTTACAGCCAGCATCTCGGGTAACTTTATAAAACTTAAAGCCTTGGCTTATCTGCTTCCGTTCAGCCGGTTTTGAAATGTAGCTTACTTGCTGGCTTTTCCATTTCCTGACCAGTAAATGTTTGCCTCTGCTACTCCACGATGGTGGAATGAGGGCGCCTGAGGCGTCCTCTGCCTTGTGGAGTTTGTTTAGTCTGGAGATACTGGTAAGTCCTGAAGGCAGCTAAGCAGGCACCACCGGGCCCCCGAGGAGGTCGGGAAGAGTCAGGCATTTTTTTCCTCTCCTTTCTCCCCTTCCCCTCTCCGTCCCTCTCCGGTGTGACCAGCACCAAATTTTTCTCTTGTTTTTCTGAGTCTCCCCTTCCATCTCCGGAGAAAATTCTCCCCCGTCCCTCCCTGCTTCCACCTGCCGGAGGGATGTTTTCTTACAGGGTTGTTGATCACTTAACCGTGTGAGTTGGAAAGCGTCACACCCAATGCTGTGTAAGTGCGTCTCAGGCCTCCTCCGGCGCTGGGGCAGGGTTTCCCGTAGGCTCGTGCCCCTTTGACTTTTTGCTGACCACCGCCTCCAGCAAAAACTCCACCTTTGCTCCCAGACAGATGTTGGCCGGGGCCTGCTGGCCTCTCTCTCCACCTGTCTCACTCCGCTCCCTGGCTTTCTCCCACACACAGGGACCCCCTCCTTAGAGAGCTGCAGGGCGTGAAGCGTGAAACAGGCCTCTCTCCTAACTGCTGCAGGAGTTTCCGCACAGCACTGCGGCCAGGTGGTGTTTACCTCTCTGTCGAATGCTGGTGGTCACGGAGAGCTCACTAGCTCACTCACTACCTCCACGCAGTAGGCTTAGGGGTCGAGAATGTGTGTGTTAGGCAGGGTCACCTTGATCAGCCATCTACTGGTTGTGGCACCTCAGGCATGTTTACCTAACCTCTCTAAGTCTTAGTTTTCCTTTTTGTTAAAATGACAATGAAGAAAGGACCTCTGTCAGGATGTTGGGCAAAGTCAAGGAGGTGATGCAAGCAGAGTGCCTGTCACAGTGCCTGATGCTTTGTGAGTGCTCAGCAGGTGTTGCTAGTTTATTATTATCTCCCAAGGCAGCCTGTGCATGGCTCTGAACTGAAATTCACCTCCCAATGACTTTAAGAGGGCCTGGCTCTGCAGTGTGGAGCTAAACAAAAAACCCCTAATAATCCCTCTTGCCTAGGACGACCCTTCAAATGTTTGAAGATAGCTTTCATGTCCCTTCTAAATCTTCTCTTCTCCAGTTTAAGCGTCCCTAGTTTCATCACCTAGTCCCCACATTTTTCATGGTTTCCGGACCCTTTGCCATCTGGGTCGCTGTCCTTTGTACACACTTGTCAATGCCTTTCCAAAAATACAGCAGACAGAAGGTAAGACAATGAATTGGGTGTGGCCTGCCCGAGTGCTATGGGACCCTGCTCTTGATCTGGGTACCATGAACAGTCCAAGCTTCCATTAGTATGTGTTGGCACGTCTGCTTGTTGATTGGTTGGCGTGGTGGCCCGTGATCAACTGAAAGCTCCTGCCTGATTTTCGTACGAACCCCTGAAGCCTGACGTCGTCGTACTTGCCAAATTAATCTTTAGACTAACGTAGGGTTGATATGCATCTGTTCAATAACATTGTGTTTGTTTTGACCCCTACGGTGGGTTGAGATCTGTTTTTCATTTTATTATTTGAATAGATCTTAATAATGCTCTTCCATATCTAGAAATCAGAAAATGTAACAGGGTAAACTGTGGGAAGTTCCCATACCACCCGTGCTCCCCATGTGCCTGGCCTTCCGTCCCCCGACATGGGCATGACCATGTCGTTCTTAGTTTTTCCTGTCTCAGTCTGGAGTTTCCTTATGCAGGTATAAGCAAATACCAATACTGGCTCTTATATTTCACCCACTTTCTACACAGATGGTAGCACAGAGTCCACGCTACTCTGAAGCTTGGTTTTTATACCTTACAGTGTCTTAGGTCCTTTTGAATCTTCAGTCTTTTGTCTGACATAGGTTCATGTCTACCAGTCTTGTGACATTTGTATACATGGTGAGCATGTCATCCGTGTCTTTATTCAGATTGTTGGTGGAAATGTGTAGAGGCCAGAGATCGGTCACCATGGACATGCCCCAAGCTGATCCCCATTTATAAATCAACACTCTTGTGCACGATGTTCTGCCAGTTACTGGGACAACTAACTAGGCTCATTCTCAGCCCGCCTTCCTCTTTCTTATTCACAAGGATAATGCCCAAATCCTTCAACCATCTCACTGAAGAACTCGGTGTATAGAAGCTTCCTGATTTGTCAGTCTAGAACAGTGGTTCTCAGCCAGGGAGATTTTTACCATAGGGGACATTTGGCAATGTCTGGAGACATTTTTGGTTGTCACAACTGACTGTAGAGACAGGGGGTGCTACTGGCATGTAGTGGGTAGAGGCCGGGGTGCTGCTAGGTCTCACAATGCACGGGACAGCCCCCCGCACAACAGCGCCAAGATTGGAAAACCTTCATTTACAACCTTACCAAAAAATTTTTTTTAAGTTAAAAGATTAATTTGGTGTCACTTGGTCTTAATGAATCCATGCTTCTAAAAATTACCACTTTTCAAAAGTTACATTAACATGCAATTCTTTTTTGGCAAGAACGAATCCTCCAGTTGAATTAAAACATCCTCTAGACCTGTGGTCCCAACCCGCAGGCCACAGCCCAGTACTGGTCCACGGCCTGTTAGGGAACTGGCCGCACATCACTGCCTGAGTTCCGCACCCCGCCACACACGACACCCCATCCCCCGCCCCCAGTCCGTAGAAAAATTGTCTTCCATAGAACCAGTCCCTGGTTCCAAAAAGGTTGGGACCACTGCTCTAGACTCTCCAGTCTCAGCAGAGTTGTCAGATTTGGGGGAATGCTCTTCTCATGGGGAGTATTCCTCCAAGGGTGCCCTGCTCCCAGGAGATGGCTTCTTCTCTGGTGTTTTCACTCTTATTTCCTAGGACTGCTCCCATCCCTGGAGACAGCTTCGGTCTGGCTCCTCCCCCTCCATTGTCCCCCAGCCCAGCCAGGAACGGCACAGAAGCTGGAACGTCGGAAAGTCACAGGGAAATGTCAGTGACAAGGGAACAGGCACAGGAGGGCAGCTCTCTTTCCCTCTTTAAATGTGCCATTTTCCACCTAGGGAGGTGTCAGTGTCCCCAGTTTAGCATTTCAAAAACCTTGACAAATGGAGGGGAAAAAAATAAACAACTTCCCACATCCCTGCAGAAGACTGAGTTTTGAGAGAGCTGAGTTGAAACTTTAAAGAAGGAGCTGTTGGCGTCCAGCAGCGCCCAGAGCCCCAGCTCCCCAGGGAGACTGGGTGGCCGGTGCTCCCAGGCAGGAACGACCCATCTCCACATTCATGGAGCGCCCGCTCCATCCACAGTGCTTTCAGGGTCTCACTCATTCAGGGATAAATAAAGCACAGACCCCACTGTTGCAGAGCCCGCAAGAGACAGCCTGTTTAACGGGAAAAACGTGACCTTGGGACAGGTCTGCATTGGGCTCCCACAGAGATGCTGAGACTGTGTTAACCAGAGGTAAAACGTAATGTCCCAAAGAGTCAGCTCCTCATCTGTAAGAATGGAGACAGCGGTACCTACCTCTCGGTTGGGAAAACAAAAAGAATGAGCGTCTGAGATGCCTCGAGCGTGGTGTAAGCCAGGATTGCAGCTATTATTGAGGACTCTCATATCCTAGTGCAGATATTAGACACGCAGAGTCTGATAAGCACTGAATAAAGGCTCAAGCAAAGGGCTGTGAGCGCATAAAGGGAGGTCACTGACATGGTAGAAAGTGATTTGAAGAACCCCGAACATGAGGCCATCAGGAGACCTGGCTCTGAATCGCTCCTCTGTCGCTCAGTAGCTGTGTAAGCACAGATACTTCGCTCCATTTCCTTCAGCCTCTGTGTTCTTATCTGTAAAATGGAGATAACAGGACCTGCTTAAACAGCAGTGAATGTTAAATAAATGCTTGTTGAGTCCATGGTTGAATTCCAACCAGGGAAGCTTCTTGAAGTAGGTGGCGTTTGAAGCTGCATCCTGAAGGATGAGGAGGATGTTCGTGAGGGCGAAAGAGCAAGGGGAGACCTCTGGGGTGAGATAAAAGCTGAGCAACGCGGGGCACCAGGACTGTCTGTGCAACTCTGCAGGAAGCTAAGAACATAAGCTGGTGTCTCAGACTGATCTTGGCCAAGTTACCTGACTTCTCTAAGCCTCAGTTCCTTCGTCTGTAGAACGTAACCTGCAAGGTGGGTGTGAATATTCCGTGACGTCGTGTATGAAAGCATTAGCTTAGTGCCTGGCACGTGGCAAGTGCTCAGAGGACAATCGCTGTCACACCCGTGGCTCAGGGCTAGGGCTTGGGGCTGGAAGGTTCAGACGGGCCAGTTGTCAAGGGCCTTACATGCCAGGCCAAGCAGGCAGCCAGTTGCTTGGGCAATGGGAAGCTATTAGTATTATCAGGTTTTGAGAGAAGCGACATGACCCAAACAGTTTTAGGCTGACTCTTGGCAGCAGTGGAGGGGGGGGGCTGTCGAGGAGGGTGCCCGGAGGCAGGGAGACCGGTTGGCCCACCAAAACTGGGGCACAGTTCAATTTTTACCATTTATTTACTCTGGATTCTGAGTAAGCCACAGAGATTCAGCCAGGCCCCAGGCTCACAGCTGGGCTGGGCTGAGGTCCTGGGATGGGAATGAAGAGTTCCAGCCCCTCCCAGCTGGACGCTCCTCCACCACCCTCACCAGCCTCCCTGTGACAGCTGCGGCTCCCACCCCCAGTCCCTGTTTGGAGCAGTGATTAATACAGGTTTAAAATAATCTTTGTCTTCTCCCTTTGTCCGCCCCCAGCACAGCCGCCGCTCTCCTCCCATCCCCCCCCACCTCCCCGCCCTCTGCGCTGAGCTGGCCACACCTTAGAAACCAGCCACAGAGCAGCTCGCGGTCCGGGCACTGCCTTCACTCCGGTCACACGGTCACCTGCACGCACACCCCAGCCAGGGGCAGACAGGAGAGCTTCCCTGCCAGGCCCCTTCTTGGCCTGCAGCTCTGTAGTGCTCTCGTCCTCAGAGGTCCTGGCCCTGGGGCAAGGGGAGACCAGCAGCAGGTCATATCTCCTCACGAACACTGACCTCAAGCAGTGCCAGTGGACCCTGGTGGACATCCAAACTGGGTGCAGGAGGCCCTCCTCACTCCAGCGTAGAGTTATAGTCAGTACTTCTAGACTTACATAGACCACCCCATGCCTCAGTTTCCCCATTGGTCCTCTGGCTTCTTTTCCTTCCCAAAGAAAATTTTTTTTTTACTACCTCATTGACACTTTTAAGTCAAGGACATGGAAAATCATCCCATTATACAGACAAAGAAAATCAAAGAGGCTTCCCTCAAGTCAGAGCCAGAAACTTAGTGCAGGGGGCCAGCTCCAAAAACCAGCAGCCGGTCTGTCCTGGAGAGGCCACCCCCCGCCTCCCTCCAAAGCTGCGGGGTCTCCATTGATATTTCTTCAATACAACATGGCATTCCTTACTCTCTCCCTTTCCCAGGAATAAACCTGATCATTAACAGCTGCTCCCTCGGAGCCCCGTGACTCTGCGCCAAGCACAGTGCTTCTGTCCGGCTCCAGCCCTGTGTGTCTCTGCACAGGAAGGATATATGTGCGTGGATAAGGAAAAACAGCAGATAACGGGCTGAAATGAGTGGTATTGAAATGTCTGCTTGTGTTGGAGTGGAAAGGGATGCACAGATTTCCAGTCTACCTCTCCTGTTTTACAGAGAGGGAAACTGAGGCCCAGAGAGGGGAAGGAAGTGCTCAGAGCCACACAGGTGCAGAATGGTGAGCTGCCTTCCGAGCTCATCAGGTGCAGAGGCTGCTGCTTCTCCCTCCTGGTGACATCGGAGGTGACATAACATAAAGAGAATTCGTTTTTCCACACACAACAGCCAGAGGCAGAGGGGGTTAGGAAAGAAATAAATGTGTCAGGTGACAGGGAAGCCAGCTAGAGTTAAACCCGAGAAAGCAAGGTGACAGAGCGAAGCCTGGTGCCGGCAGCTGGCGGGACTCAGGCCCGCCTGGCCTTGGCCAGGTGCTCACTTGGCTGCCGGGCTGAACGGTGCGTCTGAAACCACAAAAAGCGCTTTTCCTCTCTCTGGTGGGAGAGAGCCGATGAGCTCACGCCTGTGCTCAGACAGAGCTGACAAATGCCGAGTTAATCCCGAATTGCTTGCTTGGGATTAAAAAAGATGGAGGTGGGGAAATGTGTCACTTTGGGTAGGAAAGGGAGACAGCAGCGTGTCTGATGGCCTGGATGGAGTCAGGCTAAATATTTAATGTTCTTGACAGAGACCTGGAGGGGACCGTGCCTTTCTCTAAACAGTGACACGCAAGGCTCCCGGGCTGGGAGGCAGAGGAGCCGGCAGCTGAGACCGGAGAGCTGCTTCCAGCTGCTTCTTGGAGGAAAGGCGGAGAACAGAGAAGGTCGTGTCGGAGAATGTGGCAGAGGATGTGGGAGCAAAGGACCAGAGCAGGCTGAGGCTGGGGCGGTGGAGGGGGCTGGGGCCGGCCAGGAGCTCCCTTTATTAAAAAAATAACGGTTCATTCTTTACATTTGGAATAAAAACCTGTTGTAATTACCTAGCAGTGGGAAAGCAATTTCCAAGCAGCTTTATTGTTCTGCTCCCCAACCAAATGTGCAACGGAACATCCACCAGGGAATAGCGGGAGCGAGACACACCACAGTAACTATGATATTTAAATGTTTCCACAGTAGAAATTTCAATAAGGTTTAAATGAGCCATAAGTTGATTTCTCTCTGGATTATTTTTTCCTCCTCCTCCTTTATTACTTAAGACATTGTGCTTCGAAACCGTATTTATATGGCACTGGCAAAGAGTCCCAGTAGGAAACCTCAGATTTTATTTGTTGCTGCTCAGAGCGCCTCTCTGCTGATCCATGCCCCGGAAGAGATGGGCTCCTTCCGTCCGCCTGAGCTATCGGCTGACGTAGCCTAGGCCACGGGGGTCTCACTCACGTCCCAAAGGTGCCATGGGTAGGTTCCACCCTGGCTGTCTAAACTCTCCCTGGTCCCCCACGTTCTCAGTTGTACCTCCTACATGGTTGTTGCCAATTTATAACCCGAGGAGACTAGATAAGCCTCCGTAACTCAATTTCTGAGTCCTTGGTGACCACGACCATGTCTCAGGTATCCCCAGCTGATCTTGGCAGTAGGTCATGTCTGAAATCACAATGTTCAGCACCTCCCCATACTATTATTATATGCATAATTCTCAGAGTACCAGGCAAGTTCTAGCCCTGGTGAGGGATACGAAACTGTGCCACCAACTTATAAACATTTAATAATAGCTAAAATGCACGTAGTGTTACTATAGGCCCGCCACTTACCATATGTACATGTATATATCCCAACAACCTTAACGGGAGTGGTTACCACTGTAATAATCCCAGTTTTCAGATGAAGAAACTGAGGTACAAGGAGCTTAAGTGACTTGCCTCAAAGGTGGTGTTAGAGCTAGGACTGAACCCAGACACCGTTGCCAAGCCTTCCTGCCACGCTGCCTCGCCAGCCTGTCCCTGGAGTCACCTGCTCTAGTCTGCATTGCAGAAACATTGATTCTCTTTAGAATTCAAGTATTTGAAATCTTCTGGATAAGCCAGCACTGGAACAGATGAGTAGGAAGCTTGCAGTGGTACCTTCTTGGAGACTTTGACGAACTACACAGACTATGTGTAGGGATGAAAGCGGGAAATTCTTAGAAGCGGGAAATTGGTGGAGACGACCCCCTGGAATTCATCGTCTCCCCCCAGACTCTACTCGCATGTAGACACCCAAGTAAGCGTCTCTCTGCAAGGGTAAAGTAAAGCATGTTCAACCTTTCATACTGTGTGGCTCTTTTCAGCTCCGTAGTACATACAGAGCTGGGAAAGAATGGAGAGCTCTGAGCTTGGATCTTAATTTCAAGCTTTGAAATACAGGCCATTTCTCAGAATATTTAGCCAGAGAAATGCCTTCATGCCGAGTTTCCTGCTCAAGGTTATATTTCAGGGACCATTTGAGTAATCCCTGGAAGCTGAGAGACAAGAATTTAAATGCACTGACTGAGAACCTTGAGTCACATGCAGAAACCCAACCCACCGACCTCCAAGCCAGGTCCCTACCGATGAATATTTACGGTGCTTGTATTAGTCAGGGTTCTCCGGAGAAGCAGAACCAATAGGATGCATATATAGAGAAAGAGATTTATCACACAGAATTAGTCTCGTGATTATGGAGGCTGAGAAGTCCCAAGACCTGCAGTCGGCAAGCTGGAGACCCAGGAGAGCCGACGTGGAGTTCCCGTTCAAAAGCCAGCAGGCTCAAGACCCAAGAAAGGCCGATGTTCCAGTTAGGGTCTGAAAGCCGGAGAAGACAGCTATCCCAGCTCAAGGCTGTCAGGCAGGAAGAATTTTCTCTTATTTGTGGAAGGGTCAGCCTTTTTGTCTTAGTCAGACCTTTAACCGAATGGACGCGGGCCCCCCACTTTGGGGAAGGCAATCTGCTTTACTCAGTCTGCCAGTTCAAACGTTGCTCTCACCCAGAAACACCCTCACGGACACACGCAGAATAGTGTTTGACCAATGTCTGGGCACCCTGAGGCCCAGTCAAGTCAACACAGAAAATTAACGCTCCCAGTGCCCCTGCCTGGGTGTGGCTGACTCTGCATCCTCTGCCCCTTACCCCCTTGCCGTTCTAGGAGGCAGGGAGCGCTTAGAGATCCCATTAGCTCCACTAGTGAGGTTGCCCTCCCCTTGGCCTCCCACATCTGTTGGCTCTGGCGGCCAGCTGTGCAAGTTTAAGCTCGAATACAAGGTGGCTCCTTACCCCTTTCTGTCCCTCGCAGACCCCACACCACCAGGGAGAATGGAGCAGAGAAGCCAGTGATGGGGAGAAGGGTCCATATGTGGGCCCTGCCTAGTCTGTGGCCTCAGCCCCCAGCCCAGGCACCCCGGATGGGGTGGAAACAGAGTCCCCGTGTCTCCCCTTCGAGCTCATGCTGACTAGAAGCCTGTGTCTTATTAGGCATAACAAGGCCATATTGCGGCTGGCAGGAGGGAAGCACATTTCACGCTCTGGGAAATGGGATTCGGCAGAGAGACAGGAAGAGGTTTCACATACATGCTTCTCTGCCTGCTAGTCTGAAAGTTGGCAGTGGCACCAAGCCAGAGGAGATAAGTGCAGACTTCCCGTTCCAGTCACCCAGAGGCAAGACAGCGCTGAGGTTCAGATGGAAGCTTTGAGCCCAGGCACCCCTCAGCCCCCCCGTCTGTCAGCTGTGTGACCTCAGGTAGGTCACTTAACCTTTCCGTGCCTCAGTTTCCTCATCTGAAAAAATGGGGAAAACTTCATAGGATGATGTTTGTGAGGATTAGATGTGTTAATATACATGAAGTGCTTAGAAAATGCCTGGCACATAGTAGGGCCCCGGTAAGCGTTGACCGTTATTATTGTCCATCAGCCTCCTCCTTTTGCTCCCTGAGATTTGGAGATTTGGTTTTCTGCTGGTGGGATATCCACAGCAAATTTAAAGTCCGAGGCTGGCCCCTACTAGCATCCAAGTCGTGTGTGCTCTGGGATGAATGTACTTCAAGAATAAGGTTAAGGACTCTTTCCCTCTGCCCCTGCCACCTATCAGGAGGCTGGCGATCAACCACCATGGGCTGGGCAGGTTGGGGAGTAATACACGGGACCCTCCAGTATCACACCCCTTTCCTGGCATGGATAGCAGAAGCAGTGGCTGTGGGGTCTTGGTGTGCAAGACGGAGCCCTATCTGTTCCATCCTCGTCATTCCCCACTCTCCGTGCCCCTCCCAGCCTTGAAACCCTGGGGCATGCGTAGTCTTCCTTGGGCCTTTCTGACTGGTTCCGACTATGTCAGAAGTGAATGGTCCCTTCCTACAGGTAGCTCAAAGTATCACCTCCTTCCCCCACCCCATCTCCAGGGCCCCAGCCCTCTTCTTGTGTGTGTGCACATAGGTTTGGGGTTTCAAACTTGTTTTGTTTTTTTTTTTTTTTTTTTTTTTGAGACAGAGTCTCACTCTGTTGCCCGGGCTAGAGTGAGTGCCGTGGCGTCAGCTTAGCTCACAGCAACCTCAAACTCCTGGGCTCAAGCAATCCTTCTGCCTCAGCCTCCCAAGTAG
>CAUYRT010090339.1:0-36564 GCA_963574885.1 Lepilemur ruficaudatus | reverse complement strand
TCAGCCTCCCAAGTAGCTGGGACTACAGGCATGTGCCACCATGCCTGGCTAATTTTTTCTATATATATTTAGTTGGCCAATTAATTTCTTTCTATTATTAGTAGAGACGGGGTCTCGCTCTCGCTCAGGCTGGCCTCAAACTCCTGACCTTGAGCAATCCACCCGCCTCAGCCTCCCAGAGTGCTAGGATTACAGGCGTGAGCCACCTCGCCCGGCCAGTAGATGCTTATTTAACCTTGGTTTCCTTTCATGTATTTTCTTGCTAGAGTAGAGAGAGCAGTGGTATATACCCTTTCTAATAGAGGTCTGAATAATAAGTGAGAAAATTAATGTAAAGCAGCTTAGTGTGATTTCTAGCATATGCCAATGCCAAAAAATGCCCTTTCCTTGTAGGACCTTTCTTCCCATTGGAGCTAATGTGTTTAATTGTTCAGGTTTTACCTCTCAGTGCCATGGAGTTTAATGTATGCAGTTCTATTGTAAGGCTTTTGTTCTAGGAATTATTAAATGAGTGAAGAGAGGAGGAAGAGTGGTCGATAAGTAAAAGGGAAGGTTTAGAATAGGTAAGCCTTTCAGAACTTCTTTAAAAAAAATCATACTATGTAGCTTCTTCCTTTCAGGGAAGGAAAAAAAAAAAAAGAGAGCGAGATAAGGATCTTGCTTTGTTGCCCAGGCTGGCCTTGAACTCCTGGGCTCAAACAGTTCTTACTGCCTCAACCTCCTAAGTGGCTGGAATTACAGGTACATTTCACTGTGCCTGGCTTGAAGCACCTTTTTATTTAATTATAAAATGAGGACCAGATATTATAATGCTAAATTGTCACTAAATGTCCTTTATAATGTGTTTCAGTAGAGACTAAGAATACCCCTCAGATTTAGGTCATTATCTGTTTAAGTGGTAATTATTCAGTAATTAATATAGGTATGATGGGGAAAATGTTAATGTGGATGCATCTGAATTGAAAACAAATGGGCAAGGATATGGCACCTTCCCTTATTAGGTTTGAGTGCCAAGGCATTATTCCAAATAACATCAAACAAAGGAACCAAGAGCATGTCTCCATATGACCATACATTAGAAAGCTGGTAGCATTGGGTTTAATGAAAGTTGTTGAGTTGGATTTGGGTCTTTTACTATTTAGGAAGCAGTGGGCTAAGATTTTAGAATTGATATCTATCTTTCATCATCTAGATTTGATTTCTTTGATCAGTGAGTCAGGTTTATTTTCTTTGCTGTTAAGAGTGCCATTCACAGTGGCATTTTAGTTTGATGTTGAGTAGTACTTTAGTTTAATCTGATTGGTTCAGTACTATACTGGAACTGACAGTATAGTATGTAAAAGTATAAGTAAATCCATTATTTATGCTAGTCTAGAAAACATTGGGTTTTCAGATTTGTTTATTTCATTAATCTTTTTGTTGGTCATTAGATGAATACCTTAATGTCTAGAGTGCTTAGTGTGACAATAGAAATGTTGGCCAGAGTTTGTTGCTTTCTCTAGTTAATTCCACAGAGCTTTCAGTCTTTGAACCATTTTAAGAAAGTTCTACAGAGATGAGGTCAGTAAGATATGATGTACCTCTTTAGGACAGAACATAATCAAAGCTTTATTTCTTTAAATTAGGTAGTTTAACAGTACAATGGATGACTAACCTGCTTTTGATCAAGGTGTTTTTGTGTTTTTGTTTTTTGGTTCCTCAAGAAGCTTAAGAGGAGCTGTAACTCTTATTTAAAATAGCAAGCCAACTTCTCATTCATATAAATTCTTTTGTATTTCAGGTATGGTTAGACTATAGCTGCAGGGTATGTACATACAAAACAGGCAAGGCTGTTCTCCCTCTTATAACAGTAATGAGTATGAATTACAAGATCTTTGCTTTTGTTTAGTATAACAGACTGACAAACTGCTGAGGAGAGTTAAATTCACAGGCTAATATGTAGGGCAAATGTTCTTTTCATACCATTCCCAGGAATGTTTTACCCATTGGAACCAGAGACTAATTTCTTTCCTTGATATTTTAAATCCAGAGGATTCAGTCTTTAGATCAGGTTTTACCTTTAAGCTCTGTGAAATCACAAAGTATATCTAGTTTTAGTTTCCTCTCTAATGAAAATGAAATTTACTCAGTTTAACTTTTAGGGGTGTAGGCAGGATAGCAGTAGCTTGGAGCGTATCACTAGGGATGGATTACAAATATTTTTTTCTTGAGGCAGTGATTTATGTGGCAGATAGTTGACATGAGAAAAATTAAATTTTGAGCTTATAGCTCATATAGTTAATATGAATTCTACTAGAGAATATTTAAAATGAAATGGTTTTCATTTGAAGATGGTAATATAAACATCCTGGGTGTACAGTTGAAATATTTTCTAGATTAAATGATGTATATAGCAGTATGAAAATCCTGTAAGTTGATTTTAGATACGTCTTTGGTGGAATAACTGAGGGAAACTAGGGGACTAATGATGTTATGGTGATATTAATTAAAATCTACTTCACCTAAGATCATAAATAGATCAGGGATTATGCTTTTGAACGTTAGTATTAGAATAGTAAATAGGTTTGGTAAGTTTAACATATGCCAGTAACTTTGAATGTGGTAGTGAAATGAAAGGCCTTTATTATACCTTTATTTTGCTTTTCATTTACCATGTATAAACTTTCAATGTCTGTTTTTTGTGCTTGTATTTTCTTGTAGCACATAATACTAATAGCTTCTATTAACTTTGCCAAAAAAAAAAGATAATATCAAATTGAAATAAGTTTTAACTGTTACTCTGTTCTTTTTAGCTTACTTTACCCAGAGTTCTTGATCCAGTGAGTTGCAAGCGTGACATTTACTGTGTTTTCAGCACCTGCCAACTTGGAAACCAGGGTTTGTGCTTAGGACTTAGGCTTACAACCCATACTTTGTGGTGCACAATGCCGTCCCAGCTGGCATGCTTTCGTACCTCAATGGTGCTAGACATTCGGTTACAAAGCTGTGCGGCTTCACATGCACTGATTTCAATAGTCATTCCTCTTCAAGCTGCTTTCAGCTCTTATTTTGTATCAAAGGAGTGAGATTGGTATCATTAAATTCACTGCTCTGGTTATTTTTCTATGAAAATAAATTTGTTTTATTTAGTTCTTGGACCAAAAAGTAATTTTGTCTTTAAGAACCAAACTACTACTTCAAAAAGAACAAAAATATATATATGAGATTCCAGCCAGAGCTATGTAACTCATTTTCATCAGTGGATAAAAAGAACAGAAAGGAAGGAACAGAAGTATTAGTGTGTCGTATGCTACTGACATACCAGTATAGGTGAGGTTATTAGTTGCAGCCGGACGTAGATGTGGGGAAAAGTACAGAACTTAATTTTTCCGAATAACATCCACATATGAAAATTGCCCCCATGATGGGTTCAGAATTTTGGCTTCCATCTATAACCAGAAACTTTCCATATTTTCCAAAGAAGTGTTTTGCTAACTTGTTTTCAGTAGCCAATCTCTTTGAAAATACTTAAGGTAGATTTGGTTATGTCGGTCTTCCCATAACTTATTATAAGCAATTTTAAAAGGTTCTGCTTTAAAAAAGATCTTTTCAAATGTAGAAAGAACAGTGTGAAATGTGAATGACTGGCTTTTAATACAACAGTTGTGACAAAGAGCCAGTGGCTTTTGGAAGCTGAATAAAGGGGTTAATACACATGCATCTGCATACTGCTGTTGGGTCCAATGCATAACATGTTTGACATTTGTTTAGTTCACTTGTTAGTCTAAAAAGAATAGTATGTTATTCTCTCAAACCAGTTTATAATTTTTTTAGCAGTGAGCTCTTTTTATAACCATAGATATAGATAGATTTGACGGGAAAAACTGAACATTTACTGGTACTTGCTCAAACTTCAAAGCTTAGCTCTGTGTTGTTTGAACGTCACATTTATCTGGTTCTAAAGGCATAAAAATGAAACACCCACTAACTGCCTAGGACACTCCTTAGTGCCTATCAAAACCCAACCTTTACCCTCCTCTGCACGAATGTGCTTAGGTGAATACTTTTATTAGCTTGTTGATACAAGTTATAGTTGGTTAATAAAACACACCCTTATTGTCTCCTGTTGCTTAAGAGCTTTAAACTTGGAACGGGGAGCTCTCTAATACAGATGGATCCTCAGTTTAAATCTCCTAGGCAGTTTTGAATGGATATATGATGCATACCATACACACAAGCATCCCTCTATTTGGTAGTCCTCCTTTGGGGGAGCGAGGAGAGCAAGTGTTGCTGTGTCTTGTTCCTGGGTTTCATATGTTGCTCTTGGAGTAAGAGACTGTAAGTAATCTGTGCATTTTATATTTCCCAGGGTATTTCATGGCTTAATCAGGTTAGGGTTGGCCAATGATAATGGAAAAGTTACAAGTGATTCATTTTTAGATTATTTATAAATTTATTCCTAAATTGGCCCCTGAATTTGTGTTTAGGTGTCTGGTTGTGCTCTAAATCTGGTTCTGATTTGGTTTTGACCCTTTAGGATTGAACAAAGGTAGACAGTTTAGCTCCCTGCCACCTCATTACAGTTCACATAGTTTTAAATCCAGAGTTCAAATGACTTTATGTCTACTCTTCTGAATTGAGCAGGACCTCTGGATAGGATTTTTTATAATAAAGAACCATGGAATTGAACACTAAGAAGTGAGGGTGTTTTATAATATATCTGTGGGACATACTATGTCATGTGGGGAAGAGCTTACAGTATGGAAGGTTAAGTGTGACATAGGCCTTAATGTATATATATTTTTAGCTTTTGGAGATTCAAATTTAGAAAATGAGCAATAGGTTCGTTGGTTAGTAGCACAACTTCTTAAGCAGGTATATTAGTTCTAGACAGTTCTTAAGCCTCAGAACCAGAAAAACAGGCTGCTTTAGGTTGGAAAGGAGGTGTTACAGCAAAGGAGGTGGCCATAACCACCATCCTTGGAATTTTGTGAGACTAAAATCATCCTGAAAGCAACAAGAATAATGGTTGTAATAATTGTTTCCAGGCTTAGGACCGCTGCATTTTGTTTTTTAAGTTGACCTGATGAACTAGTAATTGCAGGAATAAACTGAATGTTTGCCAGCAGGAGTCACTCTAGGCCTCCTAATAAAAAGTTAGTAAATTAAACTCTTATCTTTAAAGCTCTCGAAGACTGAGGTGATTCTGTGATATCAGCTGGCTTCAGGGAAATGCTGATGCTTTTGGTTAAATGTAGCAGCGTTCTCAGATCATCCCTTGTGCCTTCCTTTGTTCACCCTCGGTTCTTGGTTATTATTCCTTTCAAAATTGCCCCTTAATGCATTTTTTTTTTTTTTTTTTTTTGTGACAGAGTCTCACTCTCTTGCCCAGGCTAGAGTGCCGTGGCATCAGCCTAGCTCACAGCAACCTCAAACTCCTGGGCTCAAGCAATCCTTCGGCCCCAGCCTCCCAAGTAGCTGGGACTACAGGCATGTGCCACCATGCCCGGCTAATTTTTTCTATATATTTTTAGTTGTCCAATTAATTTCTTTCTATTTATAGTAGAGATGGGGGTCTCTCTCTTAGGCTGGTTTCGAACTCCTGACCTTGAGCGATCCGCCCACCTTGGCCTCCCAGAGTGCTAGGATTACAGGCGTGAGCCACGGCGCCCGGCCCCCTTAATGCATTTTTTAAAGCAATGTATAAGGGTTAAGGATAGCAGTATCTTAGTATGCTGTATATTAGCTCATTTTAGCTTTCTTAGGATGAACCGACTATATCCTGCATCATGTGCTTGAAATGAATAGACTCACATCCTTTCCACTGACTATTGTCCATCCTAATCATGCTGAAGAAATCACTGGAGTGAGCCCTAGGTAGTTAGTGTGAAAGGAGATGTTAGCTCGTGCATTTCTGAAAAGAATGGGTCCAGTGTGATGACAAACTGCAATATTTCAGTATTAGCCATGAAATATAATAGTTTCCCAAGTGCACACAGGCTCAAGAAGTTAATTGTTCATTTATGTTTGATACTGGGATTGAAACATTGGATTAAAACCAATTAAATGTTCCTAGAAGCAACAGAAAAAGTTTCCTGATTTATGAATAGAACCATTCAAATGTTGCAGACACAATCCATGTAAAGTAATGAGGTGTTTTGTTTTTTTGGCAAAAGGAGAACACAAAACAGGCATAGGGAGTTCTTTTTTAAAAACCTTCTCTTTAAAATCTCTTTTTGGATACAAGGTCAATAAAGTAACGTACAGGGGGAGGAAGGAGTAATGGGAAATCTAGGGCTTCTCTTCACAAGGAAAACAATCCCCCTCCCCCAGGTGAGCAGCACAATGAAAATACTCTGCTTATTCTATCAGGGTTACATTCCTGAACTTAAGTCAACATCCTAAGTTACAGAACTAAACATGCTCTGCCTCTGCTTAGCAACCACAAATCCTTCCTTCGCCAGTTGCATGTATTTTGGATGTGGCTTCTGAAGTACACATTCCTTTATTTCGATCAGCGCCCAGAGTTAGGAAACTAGCTTTACTTTCCCAAAGTGTGACAACACTTCAAGGTGCCCCCCTCTCCTGCCATTCTGCACACCACTGAACTGTTCATTTCTTTTCAACCTCAACACCTAACAACCCGGAAGCGGGACGTCTGAAGCCCATGCGGCCCAGGGCTTTCGTCCCGGCTTGTGCGGGGGGCGGGGAGAGAAGCCCGCGGGGCCCATGGCCCAGGGCCCGGGCAGCAGCGCTGGCGGCGGCTGCGCGGCCCAGGCCCAGGGCCACTTCCCGCGTCCCGGGGCCTTGCAGGCGCGGGCCCGGCGAGCGGCGCGCAGCTCAGCTCTTAGGACGCCCTCTAGCCCCGCCGGCGGCGCGCCGCGACCCCCCCACTCCCCGCCCACCGGCGGCTGCGCGCAGTGCACACTCGCCCGCCGCCGCCCGGCTCCTGCACGCGGGCGCCGCCGCCGCGCCGAGCGCCCGGGCCCGCGACGCAGCCCGCTGAGCGCCGGGCCGAGCTCACGCAGCCGCGGTCTGGCGGCCCCGCGGCGGCGGCGGGCGCGGGCGGCCTGGCCGGGGCTGGTTAAAGGGACGAGTTGCAAACACTTCAGGAAGTGACAAGTCGATTTCCTCCTCCCCGGGAGCCGCTCGGTACAAAGCGCTCGGCGCCGGCAGGAGAGCGTGCGCGCGGCGGGCAGCCGGGACGACTTGGCAAGAGCCGGCGGTGACGGCGCGGGGCCCTCGCCCGGAGCGCCCCGCCACGCACAGTAAGCGACCCCGGGCCGGGCGGCGGCGACGGCCAGGGGGCCGGCCCCGAGCGAGGTCTCTACCGTGTGCGTCCGGGCTACCGGCTGGAGGGAGCTCAGCTCGCGTGCGCATTGGGCTTGCCTTTTTTTTTCTTTCCCCCTTTTTTGCTAATGTTGCTTGTTTCCTTTTTTTTCTGCCTTGTTTCGCGTTTGCATTAGGTCGGGTGGCTTCTTCGGGCGCTGAGTCTCGCCTGTGGTGCAGGCGTGAGACTTGTCAGAGCGCAGCAGGAGGACGAGCCAGTCTGGCCGCTGCGGAAAAGTCTGCGCTCCCCGGCCGGCCGGCCGGGCGCGGGGACGGCTGCGCCCGGGGTGTCCTCGCAGCGTTCTTGTCTGGAGCCCTGGCTTGCCGCAGCGGCGTAGGCGCCGAGCCCCAAGCCCCGAGCCCGGGGAGCCAGGCGGCCCCGCTGGCCCAAAGTTCTCGCATCATTTGCAGACAACTCTTTTGTTCACGGAAGTTTGCATCCGCCACCCCCGGGATGCGGACGCGAGCCGGGGGGCTCCGCGGCTGCTGGGCTGGCCGGGGCGGTCGCGATGGGGGTGAGGGGGAGTTCCGTCCTGGGCTGGGGAAGCCCGCGGGGTGGCCCTGGCCGGGGCCTGGGGAGTGGGGGGCGCCCGCGCCGGCGTGGCTTTTGCACATGGTGAGAAGGGCCGTCCGTCACAGGTCGAGTCACATTTTTGCCAGTCCTGGATTTGCAAGCCCGTGGGAGTCGGGTTCCCGGCTCAGGGTTTCTGTTGGTGGGGTGGAAACGAAGGAAGCGAGGACATCCAGAATCCAGGGAGGCTCTGCGATTTGGGTTGCCCCAAGTGTCTTCTCGGGCACCCCTACTCTCCACCCCCAGCCCACCACCCCCGTCCGCGGATTTGGGAAACAATGCTTGTGGTGCGGGACAGGGCACCGGAGCATCGACAAATCGCGCGGACAGGCTTGCTGGAGTCCCTCGCTTTCGGACGCCCCCTGAAGCCGAACTCCCTCCATCTGACTGCCAGGGTTCATTAACACGTACTGTACTTAGTACGATGGTGAACAAAGAAAAGCTCTTTGCAGCATTTGATGAATGGGATTCTGCCTCCTATAGGCCACACTCTGAGTCTTCCATACGGTACATTTTCCGGACTCGGTGGTGTTGGGGAAGTGGCCCCCTCGGTCGGTTGCATTGCGAGTCGGGGATCGTGTGCTGGGCATTTGTGCCGCCGCCGCCGGGCTCGCCTTGCAGGAGCGGGTGCAGATGGAGCCGGCTGACGGTTGTTCAACAGGAACAAATGTTTGTTGAATTGTTGGATGGTGGAGAAAAGGCACTGTTTCCTACTGACTGCTGCAGGAGTTGGAATGGCATTGTTTATTGGCCTGGGAAGCCAGGCAAGCGTCTTGTGCTGTTTACAACATATTAACTGACTTCCAAATGACATGCTAGCATATGTGTTTCCCAGCAGTCCCCATCGGCTGGCGGGGGGATCCCTCCTTGCTCCAGATCCTGGACTTTGTTAAAAGATGCCACCTGGTTTGAGGACTTGGGAAAGAATGGTGTCAGCTGACCAGGTGAAACTCACTGTTCCTTATTAGGCCATATTTTGGTTTTATTTTAATTTATCCACTTAACAGTAACTTATCTCAGTTATAGTTTTGATACTGAATTGCAGGTTTGCAGGGGTTTCCCCCCCCTTCTTAGCTGTGGACTACATAAATGGAAAACAGCTACTTGTCCCAGTTGATTGGCCCCTTTTAGTGGGAGGTTTGGGTCTTATGTCAGGATTGGTAGCCCTTGACTCTGTGTCTGCCCTTGGATCTGGATGCTATCACCCATTATGCGACATAGGATTGTGCTGATCCAGCTTTCAGGGTGCTGTTCCAGGTTACAAAACTAAGGAGAGGCTCCCTGAAGGCCTGCATTTTTCTCCCAGATCTTTCTTCAGAGAACAAGGTGATTTTAAGACCAGTTCAGATAATTTTGCCCAAGGATGACTTCTTTTCCCTTGAGAGAGTGAGATTGATATGCAGTTGTTTTAACATCAAATGCACGTTTTAAATAAAAGCTAGTAGTATAATTGCTGCAGAAGTGGACTTGAATGTTAGAATTCTTTCAGTACAAAGTAGGACATTATGCTGTTTTGGTTGATAATGTTTTCATCAGTTTTTCCCTTTTTTCAACTTAGGGTGTTGCACATAATAGCATTTTGGAAGTTCATAAAGTTCTTTTGGCAAGAGCTTTAAGATACCTTGTTGTCATCATGGTGGCTACACTTAATTGACATTTTACAGGAAGCCCTGGTATTATTTCTTGGGCTCTTTCTCGCTCCATCTTTTAGTCTTTTTCTTCCCCCCTCTTGATTCCTTCACTATCCCTGGGCCTGCCTATTCCCCCAGTTCTGTGGAAGTCTAGTGGGCTGGGTGCCTTTTAAGAGGGTCCAGTGAACAAGCGCCTGACCCATTATGGAAGCACAGGAAAGGCCAGCCAACTCTCCTCAGGAAGCTGGAGAGGAGGGAGCTGGGTTTAAATACTGGAAGGTGGCAGCAGGGGACGCTGTGGAGCAACGTGGTGTCTGCAGAGCTCTTTGAACAAGCACACCTGTCTCACCCACCACTTGATGCCATAGGAACTGAAGGCTGAGTGCTGGGCCCACCTTTGGATCATTCAGTTGATATTTATCTGGGCAGTGTGATGTTCTGGAGTTAAATTACACACTGTATGGAAAACTTTTTGTTCTTGCCCTTAAATAAAAAATGTAATAAGCAAATGCTCAGATCAGCACAACCGCCATCATTACCACCACCACGCACACCTCTCTGATGTGTAATAAAAGAAACCTGCAGGCATAATTTGTTATGTAATATGCTGATAATACAAGTTTCGGTTTTAGATGGAAACCAGATGTGGAGGGGCTCTAATTGATCCAGCAAAGGGGAGACTTTAATAGATTAACGGGTCCTTGCAAACCCCAATGGTGGTTTGTTTTTGTTTTTAACTTGAGGGGAGAATCCCAAACTCTCGGGGCTTTTCTGAGGTTTTTGCCTCGAAGCTTCTGCTGTGCTGCAGCTGTCCTTTTTGTCAGATTCTTCCTCTCTTGAAAGAACTAGTTCATTGCCAACGCGAAGCACATGGCTAGGTCTGGCAGGGCTCAGTGAAGCTTCGCTCTGCTGGGCTCCATCACTCCTCCTCCTCCTGCCCCTCCTCCCCCCTCCTCCTCCTCCTGCACGTCCTCCCCCCACCCCTTCCCCTCCCCCTGTCGGGCTGCTGCTCTCTCCTCCACCCTACAAAACAGGGCCTGGCCGAGGGACTTGGGTGCTGCGAGGAATGTTGACTAGTCTCCCTCAACTCCTTCCTGAAACCTCCCATCATCCAGAGTTTCTGTTTAAACTTGTCCAGTTAATACACTTTCCAAAATTATTGACTCTCCTTCTCTGATTAATTTCTCTGTTTGTTTCCTGCCTAACTTTATGAGGGTTCTTTCTACATGGCTGAGTCACCTTTATTATGGCCCAAGGTTGGGGACTGCACTGTAATAGCTGACCCCATTAACAACAGTTTCATTGCTTGCTGGGATGTGAACTTTGGAAACAGACTCAGAGGCTTAGATGTGCTGATGTGTCCTGAGACTTGCTTAGAAAATTTTTGTTTTAGTGCAGTTTACATTAACATGATTAATGACCAAGCCACTGAAAACGTCTATATTCAAAAGCAATTTACCGTTCCCTAGGGTTCTTCTTATGGTGAAGTATTTTTCTTTGCCAAACAACTTTGTTTTAAGGTAACTTCTTTGATGCTTAATGCAAACCTCCTGTGCACGTGGTTTTGGCTCAAGGTTTGGGCTTTATAAATTGCAGGTTATGGTTTTGGTGGTGCCTGTCGAACTTGGGTCACAGGGAACCCAGGTTCTTGTCTAAGAAAGTTCTTTGAGGTCCTGAGCAGCAGTTAGTGCTGCGTTGGTTAGGATGGGAGGAAATATTCCAGAGGAAACTTGGCTTCAGGGTGTCTTGGAGAGGGATGCAAGGAGGCTGGAGCTGAGGACAAGATTTCCTACCCCCCCTTGCAGTGATTGGAGATACTTGAGCTTTTCTGAAAAACTAGAGACGTCCTTGGTTTTTGTTTTTGTTTTTGGTTAAATGTGGGTTGATTTGAGAGGGGAAATGCTGATGGGTGGGTCTGAAAGCAGCTTTAGGAACCCGTGAAAATAAAAACACATTTGAAGGACTCTGGAAGGTTTTGCATTTCAAAGGGTCTACCTTGTAGAATTTCACATCACGTCAGGGGTTACAGAGAAGTGTGACAGGCACCCCGGCTTCTTTAATGGTTCTCCCTCTCTCCTGCTGTGGGGGCTGCACAGGGAAGCTGCCTTGTGCATGGGGGATGGGGGCAGCTTGGCCACACCATGCAGAAATATCATGGAAACCACAGTGCTTCTTAGGCATCTGCAAGTCTCCGGAGGGACTTTCTCCATGGTGCCACTCTCAGGAGGGTAAAAGCAAATCATGTTGGTAAACAGCCCATCTGAACTCAGAATGCAGGGGCAGCTAACTCCTGACTTCTCCATTCGCTGTTTTTGTTCTCTTATTAAACAAAGAAACAAATTCTTCCTCTACTCTGGTATAATGTGGTTCCCAAGTACTTAGCTGAAATGGGTGCAGATTGTTCAAAGGATAATAGCAGCACCCACTGGTTGTTGAAGGCCCACCTGGGCCAGGGGCTTTGTGTACACTCTAGTTCTCAAAGCAAGCCTGCAGTTACAGCTGAGGCTCAGAGAGGACAGGTAACTGGCCCAAGACCACACAGCTGGAAGGCAGAGAAGCCAGTAGCTCTGTCAGGGTCTGTCTGGTTTCAGAACCTGTTTGCTTTCCATACACCAGCCTATCAGTTGGCGTGTTCAGGAGATAGAGACTCTGGGTTCTGTTTTATCTCAAAGCATAAATTTTGTTTAGTCTTGTTAACACCACAGGGAAACTTAGAAATTTTAACTGCTTTTCCTCTCCTCTCCCTCTCTTTCCTATGGCTTCTTTTTTATTTTTATTTTTTTCCTGGAGTGATTGAATTCTATATCTGCTATAGGACTAAAGGCAATGCCTCAGTTGGGGAGTCTGAAATGTTTTGCTTCAACCTTACAAAAGACAGATTCACAAGAAAATATAATTACTTCCAATGACCTTCTGGGGAGAACAGGAAATAAATCTGGCAGCCCACTAGAAGCATCACCATTTAGTCAGATTCCATTTTCCATTCAAAGAGATTGTTAAAGGGTTTCCAACATTTTTTTTCCTGCATTTGTAATTCAGATGTCTCAAAGTAAATTATGTTGTGGTGCTTGCCACTCCAGGTTTGTACAATATCACATTTTGTTTACATGCCTAAAGTAATCAAATAACTAAACACAATTGTACATCCTCCAGCGTGCAGGAACTTGGTATGCCCCAGCCAGGGCTGGGCAGAGGCCCTAAATTCTGTCTCAGACAGATGGATCTTTGCAGGTTAGTCCAGGTTTGTGTGTGTATTGGTGGGCAGTAAGGATACCCATCTCTAGCAAGGCCTACCTGACTGGTTATGCTGTTTTCTCTGCCCCTAAAGAGTTTGTGGGAGAGGGCTGGGTCCCCTATGCTCTGAATTTCTAGAAGTGAGAACAGTGGTTCTGAACTTTGGCTGTACATTAAAGTCACCTGGGAAGGTTTAAAAAGAAAAAAAATCTAGATGCTCAGGTTGCATTCAGGACCAATTATAGCGCAATTTTGGAGAGGGGGCAGGACCCAAGCATTGGTATTTCTAAAAGTTCCTGAGTTTTTTTTTTTTTTTTTAGTTTATTTCAGCATATTACGGGGGTACAAATGTTTAGGTTATGTATATTGCCTTTGCCCCACCTGAGTCAAAGCTCCCAGTGTGTCTATCCCCCTAAAAGTTCCTGAGTTTATTCTATTGTGCATCCAAGACTGAGGAATGAGGGCTGGAATAGACTCCACACATACCTAGCTTCCCTTTGCAGGGAATTAGGGGCCTTTCTGTTCAAGAGTGGAGCAAGCCTGTTGAAATTTTCTGCTGCTGCCATGTCTCAGTGAAGGAGGATCTGAAAGGCACCCACCCCTGGGTGAAGTGTCTGGTGTGAATGTCTTCTTGGTAATTCCTATTTCTGCTAGGCCAGGACCTGAGTGGACCTACCTAAACAGGATTCAGAACAGTCCCCTTAAGCTACCTTCTTTCATATTGAAGAGGGTGGCTGTTATTCAGGCTGTAGTTTCAGGACAGTTCTCATGCAGGTCCTACAACCACTGTCCTGGTGGCCTTGTTCCTTCTGGAGATTTGGCACATGGTATTCCTCTGGAGTTCAAGGGAGGGAAGGTACAGGTTGGGTCCGGGGAACATCTTGGCAATTCTCAGCAGTAGGTCTTTTTCACCCAGGTTTGCAGTGACTGTCGCACCGTTAGCTACCCAGTTGTACCTGACAACTCAGAACCCATCTTCCTATAAACTACTTGGGGATTATGTTTATTTTATTTATGATTATTTTTGAGAAAGGGTCTCTGTCACTCATGTTCAAGTGCAATGACATGATCACAGTTTACTGTAGCATCAAACTCCTGGGTTCAAGAGATCCTCCTGCCTAAGCATCCCAGAATGCTGGGACTGTAGGTGTGAGCCACTGCGCCTGGCTAGAATTGTGTTTAGAATGGCCAGGTGCCTTAGAGAATGAGAGCTTCCTCCAGTGGCCTGCTGATCTAAGCTTCTGGAAGAGAGATCCAACCACAAAGAGGTGAAGTGAATCTCTCAAGGTCATGTAGCTAGTGCTCAGAGCAGCACACCTGCCGTTTTGCTGCTTTCTTACAGTGTGGGACCTTAGTCCTGCTTGCAGGACAGTCTGCTTCAGCGTAGACCAGCGGGAGAACTTCATCATTGTTCAGAGTTCTTTAGCCAAGTGGAACATGCTGTCAGTCACTCTTTTTCCCTGCTGGTCCCAGTAGAAAGTGCTGAAACCTTGTGAAGGTAAGCTTGATGAAAAGGATTTTGGCCTTTTTGACAAAAATTTGTCAATCTGCTCTTTTTTGCCTTGGTGGTGAGTAAATAAGAGCTCTTTCCTCCTGCCAGGAGTTGGGTTTGGGCCTAGTGAGGGGAGCAGGGAATGGTTATTTTCTCCAGGCCTGTTATTTCCACATTCATTCAGCAGACATTGATTGGGTACCTGCTGAGTGTCTGATGTGGAGCTGGACACTTTACTTCATTAGTTCATTTAATCCTCAGCACAACCTATGGCTAAGGGACTAGCCTGATTTTATTGGTAAAGACGTTGCTGCGCAGAGGAATTCCTTGCCCTCTGTAAGAGGGGCAGTTGGGATTGCACTTGGCCTGCCTGACCTCAGGCTTACATTCTTTCTTTCCATCATGCCAAACTTCTTCATCAGTGCTCACCACAGTGCAGAGGACACAGTTCCTGCTGTAAAGACGTGTGTCACCCTGCTGCTTCTAGGAGGTGGCTTGGATGACCACATGGTGGGGCCTGCTGGGTGGGCCTTTGAGCTCCTGGAGACCTGGGCCTGTCTGGGGCCTCTCTGTGTCCTGGCAGCTCAAGCACTGCCTGCACAGAGGAGGTGGCTTGTGCGGGTTCTAGCTGCTGCTGCCTGCCCGTCTTCCTCACTCCACGGAGGCCACCCTCCCTCCCAGGCCACCCTCTGGCTGCAGCATGAAGCACCCTGACAGACAAAGCCCAGCTGGGAGAGGCCTCGGCTGCGCCTGGAATTCCCCTTGCTGTGGCATTCGTGTTGGCCACGGGCCTGGGAGCGGAGGGAGGTTCTATTTGCTGGCTAGGAGCAGCCTCTCTGCATGTTTGGAGGTGGAAAGACAACGTCCTCTGCAGACAGCAGCCTCCATGCTCTGGGTGAGGAGAGAGAGCCTGTCTCCTGGGGCTGGAGGAAAGGGGGTGTCTGTGGTTCCAAGTCTCCAGAAGGGGTGTAGAATGCAGGGACAACCTTTGTCCTGGGGGCTGGGCCTTGGGAACCACCCATCCATGGAATATTTGGCAGACAAATAATTGAATTTCCCAGATATAAGGTAGTAGGCACAGTACTCCTTATTTGCTGGCCTAATTTGTCCTGTAATCCTCTCTGGGCCTTGGATATCTTTTTTTTTTTTTTTTTTTTTTTTTGAGATAGAGTCTCACTGTGTTGCCCAGGCTAGAGTGCCGTGGCATCAGCCTAGCTCACAGCAAACTCCTGGGCTCAAGCGATCCTCCTGCTTCAGCCTCCCAAGTAGCTGGGACTATAGACATGTGCCACCATGCCCAGCTAATTTTTTCTGTATATTTTTGGTTGGCCAATTAATTTCTTTCTATTTTTAGTAGAGACAGAGTCTCACTCTTGCTCAGGCTGGTTTTGAACTCCTGACCTTGAGCAATCCTCCTGCCTCAGCCTTCCACAGTGCTAGGATTACAGGCGTGAGCCACCATGCCCGGCCTGGGCCTTGGATGTCTTACATTGGAGGATTGGTCAAGAAGCCCTTTGCAAGGGGCGCGTTGCCATGCAGAGGGATGCCAGCTAGGAAATGAGTCTGTCCAGACAGGAAGAAGTTCTGCCATGAAGCCCAAGGTGCTTCATGAAGCCAAGCTGCGTGCTAGTGAGGGGCTGCTTGGGGGTGCAGGAAGGATGGGACTGTTAGGCATCACAAAGGATCTTTGGACACAGTGTAGGTGAAACCTAGTTCTGCATTACTGAGGGCAAAGGCAGCATTCAGCCCTGGAATCAGAGTGCCTGGGTTCAGATCCCAGGTCTGCCCTTTGTTGACTCTGTGCCTTTGAGCAGGCAACTGTCTCTTCCAGCCTGGGCTCCCTCATCTGGAATATGGCAATGCTGACAGCACCCAGCCTGTGTGTTTGGGACCCTGAGTAAGAGCATGGGTGGGGACCCTTAGAGCCCAGCAAACGTTAGTGAGCATCTTGTGCAACCTGTGGCAGGCATGTGCTGATGGGAGGCCAGATGGTGGGCTGGAAGGCTGGAAGTTGGGCAGTTGCCCTCATGGGCTCCCTGGTGACTAGACCAGGAGAGAACAGAGGGGATTAAAACTGGAGCTGGGCTCTGCTGGCCAGATCAGACTCGGGCAGATGGAGTCTTTGCTCACCCAGCATTCTCTATCCTCAGATAGCTTAGGATTTTTTCAGGAGGAAGGGTTGAAAGTATGCATTACAGTTTCATTTGCAGTGTGTCTCTTAACAAAAGTTAAGACTGGTGAAATTTTAAAGCTATCTTTTTAGGAAGCTCAATCTTTATTTACCCAAAGAGATTTAGTTTTGTCCTAAACATAGAAAATTAAACATGCCATGATACAGCCTCATGGTCTTGGCTCGCTCTGACTGACACTTTTTGTGAATGAATTCTCTGGAAACCTCAGTGGCTGCACCCCTGCTGGATTGAGTGGGGGGTCCTGCAACTACCTTACAGATTCTCTTTAGATTCTTTGCAGCTGACGTCTTTGTTTTGTCCCTTCTTTCAAGTTGGGAAGCTGCTGTGGACAACTGTAGTCAGCGTCGTCTTGGTGCAGGTTATGTGATCGTAGCTGCAGCATTCGCCCCAGCTTGGCCTGGGCTGCAATTCTGGCTGCTTTCGGAACCCACCGCCAGCTGAACATGGCCGCGTTCTCTCCAGGAGCAAGAACTCATCTAAGCTCCTCAAAGCTTCTGAAACAAGCCCTCAACTGGGACAATAGGGAAGGGCATGTCACCTTCCCAGTGGTGTCTGGGCTTCTTGTGGTGCAGGCCTGATTCCTGAAGCTTCTGTTCCCTAGGTCTTGTGAGTGGAACACTTCATCAGCCCCAGGCTGGCATCCTGTAGGGTGGACAGGGTCGATGATCTAGACACGTGAGATTTTTTTCTGTACCTTGGGCAGCTTTGGGAGATACCCCTTGGTACAGGCGAATGAAGACTTGGTGTTATTTACTGGGTACCAGGAGGGGCCCTCACTCCAAGCTGTGGCAGCCCCTCCCCTCAGGGGCTTGCCTTAGAGATCCCTCTCCAGAAGACCTGCCAAGGCGGCTGGCATGGGTGGCCTTCATGATTAGATCATGAAGCTTTGTGACTGAGGGCTGCATAAGGGAGGTCACTGAGGTGTCTGGGCTGCCTCTGGCTTCTCGTGGATATGATCAAACTCACCTGCTGGGTGGAGTATATTTTCCTCATGGCTGTGACCTCTTCAGGTATATCACTGTTTCTGTGATGAGCACAGAACACACCTGCGATGGTCATGGTCCCCTAGGACTAATCAGTTCAATCAGTATCTAATAAATATCTACTGTGTGTGTCAGACACTTCATCAGGCCCTAAGGAAAACAGATGAGTATACCAAGTCCTTGTTTTTAGGGAGCTCGTAGGCGTGTGTTACAGATAGTCAGACTGCAGTTTGAGTTCTGACTGTGTGCCAGGCACAGTATGATAAATTAATGAAGAGATATTTACAAAAGGTCCTGGTGAGTCACACAGTCCTGTGGAAGTCATAAGAAGGCCACTTAAACCGAGCTGAAGGGAGTAGGGCTGGGAAGGCCCCCCAGAGGAGGTGGTGGCTGACTTGAGTCGTGAGGAATGAGCAGGATTTCAGACAGAGGAAGAACGGGGAGGGGGCTGTTCCCGACCAGGAGAGCAGCATTCGCCGAGGCTCAACAGCATGAGATTCTCTTGGGACGTCTGGAGGACCTGGGTGCCTGGGTGGGAAGAATGCAGGTAGGTTGGTCAGGGTCAGGGTGGCAGTGGAGTGCAAGGCAAAGGAGTCTAGACTTTAACCCTGAAGAGCTGGGAGCCGGAGAATAAGGTGCTGATGCCTGCAAGTTTGAAGGCCTGGCGTCTGGGGAGTGACGGTGCAGATGGGGTTTGGAGCAGACAGTGTGGAGGCCACTGTTTAACCTAGGAGAGAGAGTGGGCATGGGATGGCCAAGGGCCATGGTGGGCAGCCATGGGTCCATCGCCAGCTGAATGAATGCTGGTGAGGGAGCAGAAGGCAGAAGGGTTCAGTCGTCCTCATGGTGGCCACCTCCTTGGGGACACTAGGACCCAGCCTTTTGACCTTGGAATGATGTGGGAGGGGCATGAGACTAGCCCCTGAGAGACAGAATTTTAATCAAGTGCTATCTTAGCCAGAGTGATGTGGTCTTCGTTTACTTTTAGTTTAGGAGAGACACTTGGGATTCCCAAGAACTTCCAGAATCTCTTGCCTATGCCTGCACTGGAATGAAAGAAGTCAAAAGGACCAAAATGTTTTGGCATGGTGTGAGTTGAAAAAATCTGATTCAGTGTAAAACTACCTTTTTTTATCTTTAAAGAGGAAAAAAGCATGTAACCATGTTGGTGTAATTGAAAAAGGAGCTTTGGTGCCCCTTGGGTTCTGTCTAGTGTGTTCTCACCAGTGTTCTCAATGGCTGAGGGAAGTTGCTGACACAGACTCTTGAGAATGGCGGGCCTGAGTCACCTGACTCCTGGCGGCCAGCATTCTGGAGGCCTCCACTACCCTCAGATGCCAGCCCGGATTCCAGGACCCATTGACTGTGTGGCATGTGACTCGGGCCCAGAGGAGGAGAATTAAGGAAAATATGAACCTATGAAGAAGAGGCAGGACTGCAGTTGAGCAGCCCATTTCAGTTTTTTGGGTGTCTTTTCCAAGCCTGGTAGGGTTTTGCTCATCAGTATTTACTCCTGAGGAGAGAAGTAAGTCAGTTAGCTGCAAATGGTCTTAATTTTGGCAGTAAACCTTCCTGTTCATATGATTCTCAGGGATGTTAGCAAATGCCTTCACCTATTAGGAAAAAAAGTAAAAGAGAGATCTGGCCTGGCTGAGTCTAAATAGGCCAAAAGTTGAGTGGCAAACAGGAATAGAAGAGCAATATAGCCAGAAATAGGAGCTGAGATCACGTGGAGACCCAGGCTGCTGAGGTCATGTGTGATAGTCCACAGGTGAATGAGTTCTAACTTGCCTTGGGAAAAGAAAAAGATTTTTTTTTTTAGTGTATGAGGTTTAGGCAAGTACGTGTGTATTACAGAAACGACTTCAGGAAGTCATTGTTCTGAGACATGGTATAGTGGCACAGAGGCCTCACACTGCCATGTGGGAGTGTGGCCAGCATGGTGTCTGCTCTGTTTACCTGAGGTGCTCCCTGGGCCTGCTCGCTCCCTCCTCGGCCTCAAACCAGTGTGAAAATGCCTGGCCAGGCCCTTCCCCTGTACTTGTGAGAGGACGACTGGGCATAGCTGGTCCTGCCTGTGGTCTGGGTAGATCACTGGAGCCTGCAGGGGGACCAGGTGATGTCCCTCTTGGGAAGCAGTGACTACTGTGGCCAGGCTTTGGGTGCTCTTGGGGACAGAGGGCTGAATTTTCAGCCCTAAGCTTCAGCAGAGGCGAGAGCTGGAGCCCACATACTCGCTTCCTGGGTGGCTGGTTGCCCATTTCTGATTTGGCCTTGGCTCAGTTTTTGGTGTCTCCCCACCCCCAATTTGCTGCTGGTTTCAGCATGGTGGCACAGTCAGTGGTATCCTAGGGTCCTGGAGGAGAAGACAGAAGTCCTGAGTGCCCTCTTCTTTGCTTGGGGCTGATCCTGGCAGACTTGACTGAGGAGATGAGGGGAAACCTGGGGAGGGCCATCTTTATGCTGAGTGGAAGAAGAAGCATGCCATCGTTCAGTCCATGTTTGAGCTGGGTCTGCTTATGTGAAGCTCTGCACAACTCCGGAAGGAACTGCAGAGAGCCTTTCTGTGGCCCCCATCCCCAAGGTTGTGGAAGGGTTTTCCAGTTTCGGAGGTGATGCCTGGAAGGGCCATGACCAGAATGTCACATGGCTCTCCAGCAGGCCACACACCTCATTGTGCCCCTACCTGGCAGAGGAGAGCCACCATGTGAGGGGTGCTCCTGTGGTTACTGTTGGTGACATGGGCTCTAGAACAGTATCCAGAACAGGAACTAGAAGAGCTCAACATCTTAGAGCCCTTGAGAAATTGTTGACTTTATGTTTCTTAATGATTTCCTTTACAAAAGGAGCCTCTTACAGTACAAGGCAGTACAAATGAGCCCAGACAGTTGGGCAGATCTTGAGTAGGGCCGACGTCAGTTGGAAAAGCCTGAGAGATGACAAAGTAAGGCACAGAACCAGGAAAGAGGAGCCCTGGGTTCTAGTGCTGCCACTTAATTGTGTTTGAACCAGCCATTTCACTTCTCCGAGCTGTGATCTTTTTCCTCATCTGTAGACTGGGAATAAAATAGTGTCTACCGCACCAGGTAGGAAGAATAAATAGGATAATGTGAGTCAGAGCAGCCAATACTTTCCAGTTTTCATTCACCCAGCAAGCACTTTTTGAATGCCCACTGTGTGTTAGGCTTCTTGTTTAATTCTTATAATTACCCTGAGAAGTGAGTACTATTATTCTCTTTTTATAGATGAAGAATTTAAGGTTCTATAAGATAAACATGTCCAAGGTCATCCAGCTGGTGGGCGGTAGTTCTGGCGGTAGTTGGGGTTCCCAACTTTATATTCTGTATCCAGGGTTGGCAGATTATAGCCAGATAATCAAATATGGCCTAGTGCCTGCTTTGTAAATAAAGTTTTATTGGAACACAGCCATACCCAATTGTGTACATACTATCTATGGCTGCCTTCATGCTACAACAGCAGAGTTTATAGACCCATATGGTTTACAAAGCCTAAAACATTTACTACCTGGCCTTTTACAGAAGAAAAAGTACTGACCTCTTTTCTGTATGAATACTCTGTACTCTAGACTTGGGCTGTTCAATATGAAGCTCTAGCCACATGTAGGTATTTAAATTAAAGCTAAATGAAATTAAACTTAAGTTCTTCAGTTGCACTAGCCACATCTCAAGTGCTTAATGGCCCCATGTGGCTGTTGACCTTCACAGTGGACAGCACAGATCCAGAACATTGCTGTCATTGCAGAATGTTCCATTGGGTCAGAGTGCGCTAGACTGTTTTCCCGGGTATGGGGAATCCAAATCAGGGAGAACCAAAAGTGCAGAGGTGGTGTTTGGGTACAAGAAAAAGAACACCGGGCCTTCCTGCTCCAAAAACTCAGCATTGAAATTTTAGTTCATTAACTCTAAGGTGGTGGAGAAGCGTCTGCTGTGGCAGGGGGAACCTGGGCCTGAAGTGCAGAGGTTGCTCCCAGACCTTCTATATGACCAAAGGTAGGCCCCGCGCTGCCCCCTCCAGCTTGGGACCCCAGCTCGTGGCTCACCAAGGTTGTCAGCCTCATCAGCTCTGCCATGTCCAGCCCCCCGTGTGGGTGTGCGTGCTGAGCCCTGCGGAAATCACTTTCCTGTATTCACCTCGTGCTCTGTTCTGGACCATCTGGACCTGACAGGTTATACTGTTGTTCCTGCTGTGCTGGGATGGAAAAATTTGTTCTGATGAAATGACTGTATTTTCCATGGACAACAGATAAGGAACGACTTTATGCATTCAAAATGGTAGCTACTGTGTGGCATGAGGAAGAAGATGAATTTCAGGTCCCTCAGCTAGCTAATATTTTGTGGCTTTCTCCTTAAAATGCTGTAAACTGCAAATGATGCAGTCTGTTGAGTAGCTTGGTGGCTGCACTGTGGCCTTTGTCTTGCTTGGTCCAAATATGCTCTGAATAGGAATCTCTTTGGGAAGCTAATTAGGGGCAGAGTCATTCTGAGGTGTGAAGACAAATGTGGAGAGCAGGGATTTTCGGTTTGTTGGACCCAGGCATAAATGCATCAGGGCCAGAACCAGCTCCCCCACATTTGTGCACATGGATGGACTCTTGATGTGGGGAAACGCTGCATGGCTGGTCACTACAGGGCTGGTTGTGATCCCGGGCTGTCTACACTGGAGTCTGTAAGTTGTGGTGTGTTGTCTGAAGTTTAGTCCACGCCTCCTCTTGGGAATGGCTGGGATTATCCCTGTTGGGTGTGCATGGGTACAGTCTGCACAAATCTTCACAGCTTAGACAGTGCCCACTCCCTTTATAATCAGGATGCAAACATTGATAAAATACAAGAATAAGATACCAGGAAGACTTTTCAGGACCTTCGACAAGAGTGAAAAAAGGAGAAAACCAGATAAGTAAGCCTCGTAAACTTAGTCCTAGAATAATTGTATGAAAGAAGTGCCTACTAAGGAGGAAGTTGGGTTTAAGAAGTTGTACATGGAAAGTTTTCCCCCCACACGCTTTAAAAGGGAAAAGACTAGCCCTGGAAGGCCAAGCTTGATTACGTGCCCCCCTCCCATCTCACTGCTGCTTTGACACCCTGCTTGCCTCTCACCAGCCACTGCCAGAATAGTTTCCTGTGTCTTCCTCCTTTAGCCAGTAAAGTGGTGAGATCCTGGCAGGTTGGGCTTTGCCCCAAATTGTTCACGGCTGTCCCAGCCTTCAGAAAGGGGGACTAATTGCATGGGACAGAGAGAACCTTGGTACAAGTAAGCTTACAATGGAAATTACCTGTTTTTTACTCAGAGCTGGCATTTGTTGAGCACTTACCGTGCGCCACGCACCCTGTATATATTGTCTCATGTGATTGTCTCATAGTGGTTGGGCAACCAGCCCTGCTTCACAGGGAAGGAACTGAGACTGTGGGGCACTGAGTTTCTTGTGCTCCAAAGCCATTCTCTCCTCAACACCCGGTTTTAAACCCCAGACAGGCACCATGTTGCTGTTTGAAAGAGAAATGTCTTGCTCCTCTGTATGAGTTCCCTGATCACATGTTTATTATGGCCTGCGGCAGAGAAGTAGGTTGCTCTCTGTGGGGTGACATTTTAGAAAACCAACTCCATCGAGCTTTCCCTTTGAATGTGTTGTGAGGGTACAAGAAGTCTTTGTTTGTCCTGGGCTATTTTGAAATAAAAGGCAGGAAACTCCCCTTCATTTCTATATCTTGCGTAGAAGTCATCAAAACAGAATTCTCTGTTCTGTGTGGTAGTCATGATTGAGGAAGCAGCTGTTCTGTTCGTGATGACCCAACCAAAGCCAGCAGTGTGGAGGCGGCAGGGATCCAGAATCGTCTGTTCCATCCGCTGGGTTTCCTTGCATTTGTTAAAAGTGTTTGGCTTGGAAACTCTTTCCCTTCTCCACTGTGCCTCATGGGAGAGACTAGAAGGGGGCTCTGCTGGCGAGGGCAGGGCAGACCCCAGCCCCACTCTGCTCCAGACAGTGGCATGGGCTGCTCCGTGAAATGGGTGGCACTGCCTCCTGTGCGGCCAGGCCGAGCAAGTGAACCAGGCCCACTATCTCTTCGAGCGCGTGGTTCGGAAGGCAGGCCTCCGCTGTTTTCATTGGGGGTTTCACGGGTCTTTTTTGTTGTGCGTGGAATTTCACAGTCTGAACTTTGTAGTCATTTTTAGGCCTCTAGCTAACTCAGCATGAGCCAGGGAGTGATGCCGACGAATATGCATGACTGTGGATCTCTAAGGCCAAGTGAGTTTGCTTGGCTCTTCAAACCACGATGAAAACTTAGTTGTCCAAGTGTTTTGGGGGGTCTGATAGCATCACGTGGACCAGAGTTTGCACACTGCTGGTCTGGGGGCCAAATGTGGTCCTTAGACGTGATGTGTTTGGCTCACATGATGTTTTGTAAATTTTTGAGTTTCTTGAAAATGCTTAAAAATTAGGGAATTGTATGAAGAAGGCTTAACAAGCCAGAAGATTTTTACTATTAGCCTGGACCCTCTTTCCCAAACAACCCTGTAATGGTAGCTGTAGCCAGAGCTGTCTGCTGTGGACTGGACATATCTTCTGCGCGTCATCATCACAGTTCCTACCTGGTGTGTGTCACGCATTTATGTTCCCTACTTGGCCCTGGAAGGCATTTTGAATTTGAGATCCTTGGAATGGATAAGACATTTAGAAGACAGATTCAGATTTTCTGGCTCTCCAGGTTATTTGGCTCAGGGTGAGCCATGGTGAATGGCAGTGATTAGTAGAAATGCCCAGGCTGCTGTTTGCAGTGCTCAAGGTCATTGCCTCCATAATCCTGCTCACTGTTTCACCTGCAAGTAAACTCGCAAAGATAAGCTGGTACTCAGGGTAAAATGCTCCCACAGTAACTGCTAATAGGAACTCTGGAAGTACCAACATGCCTCTTAAGTCTTGGAAGCCAGTCTCAGCGCAGGGGCCCTCCACCTCCGGACTGCCCTGTGATGCCAAGCCACCTGGAGATTCTTTCTGCCGCCTTCCGCCCTCCTCTGAAAGTCACCTAGGTGCTTCACTCTGTTTAATCTTCTTATCTAAAAGTGCCTTACTGATTTTAATAGATGCTGTGTGGTCTTTTTTTAAAATACAGATTTAATCTTTAAATTCTTTTGACAGGTAGTCTAGCTGTCATGTGCCAAGTAGATAACTTCTGTTGGTGTTAGAAATTTCTTAGGGTAAATGAAAACATGCTTCTCAAGAGTATTCTAGCTTATTCTTTCAACAGAGGCTCAGCAAAGCAAGTTGGAATAAAAACAAAGGTTCTTCAAATGGTAATTTCTATTTTTTCCAAGAAATGAGTTTTTCCTCTTCATATTCCTTCAAATATTTAATAGCAAGCACTCCTTTCATTTACCTTTTTCACTCAGCCCTGATTTTTCCTCTTACAGTGAATATTCTGCAATGTTGTTTTTTTTTTCTGCTTCTTACATATATTTCACTGCATGGTCAGGCTTTGGGTTTCTTAGTGTCATTCTGGATTGTTTGCCAAATTTGAGAAGTTTGGACTATAAATCCCATTGCCTGAAAGCCCTCTTCTCCCTCCCCTTATTTGTAGCAGAAACATGGCATCCTCGCCTATTTTCTTCCGCCCCTCTGGTCAGGCCATTTTGTGCTTTGGGAGTTGGTCCAACCTTTGATTCTGCCAGGCCAAGGGTCTAGAGAAGGGGCCCAAAGGCACTGACCATGCTTTGAGTGCATTCCAGGAACTGCTGAGAACTCCTCAAGGGCAAGGCCTAGGTCATCTTAATCTAGACTTCCAGGGCTGGGGTGGGCTGTAGGCCTCCCACCCCTTACTGACCTCGTGGCTTTTGCAAGAAACTCAACCTTTATGGACCCCAATTTTCTCATCTACGAAATTGTTCTTCCATTTAGGATTCTAGGTACCAAATCCACTAAAACAGTGTTTTTCAAACTTTAGGGAGCATTAGATTCCCTCGGAGGGCTTATTGAACTCTCATTGCTGGGCCCAACTCCTGGAGTTTCTGATTCAGTTGGTCTGGGGTGGGGACTGAAACTTTGCATTTCTAATGAGTTCCTAGGTGATTCTGCTGCTTCGGTCTGGGACCATACTTTGAGAACCAACGCACTAAAGCCACACTGTGGAAGCAGGTGCCAGAGGCCCCAGTATCTACCGCAGTAAGGGTGTGGGTTGGCCTATGCTGCTCTTGGCTGCCTGGCTTATGGGCCTGATCTTCCCTTTTATTTTCCCACTGTGCAGTGACATACAGATACGAAACTTTGCTGCTTATTTTTCTGGGAAACTCGACCCTAGATGCCTAGAGATATTTCATTTCCTAGTCAGCCACTTTCATGGAGCTGTTTGTCTTCAGATTCTCATTGTGATGGCCAGAGACGCATGCGTTTTCTCCCTTTAGGTAACTCTTTCACTGACACACCCACTGTCCATCCCTGTCCACCCTCTCCCCCTGACCCCCACTTCCCCATCTGGACCCTGGGTGCCAAAGGAGGCAAACTCAATGATTTGGAGTTTTCAGCTTTGGTTTCCCAGGTAGGTTGATTTGCCTGTTCTCACCAGAGAGGCTGCTGGTCACAGATACACTGGGTGACACGCTGCTGATTGCTGCTGGGCTCAGGCTGGGCTCCCGTCCCCTCGGGGCCCTGAAATCAGTGTTCCCATGCAGTGGTGGGAACTGAGGTGCCAAACAATGTCTCAGAGTCAACTACTCACCCCTTCCTTCTCTTACCTGACAGCAGTTGAGCCCAGCTGGGTTTCTAGAGGTGAGAGACCCTGTGACAACTGGGGAAACTGAGGCCCAGAGCCAGGAAGTCCAAATAGAGTCAGGCAGCGGTCAGATCTAAGTTGCTAGTGATGGTTAACTGCCTACAAAGATTGGTTTCATCTCATTTTTGGTTTTTACTTATCTAGAGTGAATCTGAAACCACTGCCGGGCTTGTGCCTTTAGCCTAAAGTGATGGGCAGTCACTGTCTTTGCCTAGCTTTGCGGTTTTCCTTGCAGTTTTGCATTGTGAAGGAGTGTCCCCTTTCCCCTCCTGCTCAGAAACCAGGGGAACCTAAATCAGTCATGGTTTTGAATGGAGCATTTCTGTTTTTCTCATTGCCTAGTACTGTGCTTTCCTCAGCGCCCAGCCCCCGGCAGCTGGAGCACATTGGCCCTTGTGCTTTCATAGCCACGAAAACACGTGGGGAGCGCGTGCACAGCACATGCCTTGATCACATGTTTGTAACTTGGGAGTCCGAGACGATCGTGACATTCTCGTATGGGGCTGTGTGTGGCCACTCCCCTTCCCCAAGGGAGAACACAATTACTGTATTGTCTGTTGGCATTCTGGGTTAGCTACTTGGGTCAGGGCAGGGGCTGTTGGTATACTGGGAGATAGAAATAACTCTTTTGCAACTCTTATGCTGCCATTTTATGAAAGGGGGAGGTTTGGGACACCCTGTCAGGATCCCCTGGGTCACCTGACTTTGTCCAGCTAAGTTAAACCATCAGCCTGTGTCCCTCATAGCTCAGCTTGTTGGCCTGGTGTTCAGCCAGGGCAGGTCTGATGGGGTAGACCTCTGAGAGTTGGCGAGGAGCAGAGTGATCTGGAGGGTGGCGGGGAGGGGAGTGGTGGCTTGAGGCTGCCCAGTGTGGCAAAGGCCACATCCTGGGCCTTGTAAGGGGTGCTGGCATTTGGCCAGTTTGAGTGTTGTGGGGCTCCTTCCATCAGAAGCTTGGAAGGGACCCTCCACTTGCAATCCCATGTACCCCCACCCAGCTTGCTAGAGTATCAGACATGTCACTTAGTGGCTGCTGCTTAGAATGCCCTCACTCCATCACTGGCTATTGAACTCCTATCCATCCATTAAGGCCCAAGACTCATGCCACTTCCTCCAGGAAGTCTCCCTAGATCTTTCCCTCCCTACTTGGGATTACAGCTCACTCTGTCCTTGTGGAATTCATCATATTATGACATATTATGCGTTGTGGTAGACCTATTGGAACACTTGGCGTTTGTGTGAACTTAGTTGTGTACACCTGCCTTCCTCCCTCAGTCCTTAGCACAGCCAGGCCAGTGAGTGTTGGGCTTAGGGTAGGAATCTGATATCAGGAGGAAGTAATGACAAAAGAGAAGCACAACACAGGATGTGCCTAAGATTTGCCTGTTCAACTAAAGTCACCTAGAAAGTACTTCTTGTTTCTTTGTAAAAGTCTGTTCCAAGGAGCACAGCATCATACGTACATTTGACTCCTTTCAGCTGATTCTGCCCTTTGACCCTTCTTGCTCACTGTGGAGGCTACCAGGACTGTGGGCCTCCCTGCCCCACCCAGGCTCCTCCAGAGGCCTAGACTTTAGGCTCTGCCTGGTCCGGGGCTGGTCCTGGAAGTGTTGCCTTGCCTCAGGCCCTAACTGCAGCAAGCTTCTCTCCTAAAAGCAGAACACAGGAAACAAAGCTGTTAGGACAGGCAGGGCCTGGGCTCTGGGCTTTCCCAGGATTGGGTGTGAGAAGCGCTGCCTGCCGCCCTCTTGCCCTCCAGGGCTCTGATGAGTGCTTGCAGGTCTGAGGCGGTGTGAGCATAAGGGCTGCAGATTCTGCTAGTCTCTGGGCATTTCTGTCATGCTCTGCTGTTGTGGAACCCAGACAACTTCAAGCCCATCCCCTCTGTGGATCAGGAGGTGCAATTCTTCAAATTAGTGTTAACGCAGTTTTGATAGTTGTGGGAAACCCTGGCAAGCAAGAGAGATTTCAGTACCTTTTAGCACCGAGAAAGTTGAGACTTGACTTAATGTGGTGAATGTGTTTTTTTGTTCAGCAGATATTTCCTGGGCAGCTCTTTATGCCAGGTACTGGGGACTAAGGTTGGGTTCGTGCCCTTCATAAGCTCACAGTCTGGAGGGGCAACGGTGCCCTGGTTCATTTTGTGCTCTTGTGATTTGAGCTCTGCATGATGCACAGCAGCAGAGGACATGACTCAGTGTGGGTTGTGGGAGGCCTTCCTGGAGGAGGCAACACCTCAGTTGAGTCTAAAAGATGAAGGTAGATAATCTGGAGGCAGAGGAGGCTGAAAGGGCAGCAAGGAATGTGGGAAGCCGGCAGCAAGCTCTATCCAGAGGGACCAGCATGGAGGCCTGACACAGTGTGTGTGTGGGGGGGTGTTTGGAGCACTACAGGTAGTTTGTGTGTTTAATTTTTTAATTAGGCGATATGTGCATATGGTACAGACACAGCCGTGGAAAGCAGTTCTTCCCCCATCCCAGCCCCTAGCTGCACATCTCCTTCCTTCTCTGGAGGAACTCCTGTTGCCACTTCCTTGTTTATCCTCCCAGAGACGTTCCATGTGTATGCGAGAATATACAAGGGTGTGTGTGTGTGTGTGTATTTAATTAATTTATTTATAATTTTGGTTTTTAAAAAAACACATTTTTCTCACAGGTCAATACCTGCATGTGGTTAAAAATTCAAAACATACTTAAAGGTATTTCTTGAAGAGTCTCCTCTCAACTCTGTTTTCAGCCACCCATTTCCCCTCCCTGAAGACAATTGGTGTTAAGTTTCTTTTGTATCCTTCCAGAGACTTCTATGTTATTAGGATAATGATTTATTTAGTTTCGCCCAAATGGGAGCTTACCAAAGCCACTGTTCTTGGTCTTTGCTTTTCCACTTAGCACTGTACCAGGAGACAGCTTCATATCAGGCCATATTGAGCTCTCGGAGCTTTTTGGAAAGCTGCAGTTTGTCCTTTGCATGGATGTCTCAGCATTTATTCATCCTGCCCCTCCTGTTAGGCAGTCAGGTTGCTTCCCATCTTGGCTTTGCCTAATGGTATTATTTTGCACACGAGCAGGACTATCTGTAGGGCAGACTGATTTGCATTTGAGGCTCATGTGGTTCATAGGGAAAGTGGTTGAGGATGACAGCAGAATGGCCTGAGGACATGGGCAAGTTATGTTTTAGGCTCATTTCTCTAGAGATTAACTTGCTCCTCTTTGTGGAAGGCAAGTGACTTTTAAATTGGATTCCACTGAGTTTTCGGGGCACCTATTTTATTTACTCACTGCCTCCCATCAGTAACCCCTCTGTGAAAGGGGACCAGGCCCAGTGTGGGTACTTGAAGTGTGGCTCACCCAAGGGTGTGGTCAGTATTGCTCCAAGAGACACCTTTGCGGACTCTGTCCCTCAGGCCACGCCGCAGCAGGACAAGGCCAGCCAGGCCTGAAGCAGCCTGTGGCACGGCTTTGCCTGCCCCATCTGCCAGGGCCATGTGGATTGCTGATGCCACTTTTGGGCACTCATTAGGCTTGTGTCTCATGAACATCACAGTTCTGGTCAATGTTTTGTCTCTTTATTAATAATTGAATTGAACAAGCATCTGCCCAGGCAGAGAACCTGCCAGAAGCAGGAGAGAGAGACCCCTCAGGATGACTTTGCACCCACCCCACGAAGGTCGAGATGCAGATTTCTGAACTTTAGAAGGCCACTTATTTTTTCATAATATTTGTTTTTAAAAATGTACTCTGCCTCTTAGTGCATTTTAATTTTTATTTCCCTCATGCATCAATCATTAATAATTTTTACCTCCTTGGGAAGAGGGACTGTGGCTTATGTATGTTTGTATCTTCAACCCCTACCATAATCCCTGCAGGCATGAAGTAATCACTCAATAGTGGTTTGTTGAATGAATGAGTACAATTGCCGATCACATTAGGGCTGACAGCATGCTATTAACTATTCATCAGGTGCACCTGAAACTTGGTTTTGGGGCTCAAATGCCAACTTCTGACCAGTACCTGTTAAATTTCATCCATGCTGATCTCGTCCAGTTATTCAGTCTGATAGCTTTTTTCTCTTTTTTAAGTTGATTATTGTTATTTTTAAGTCTAAGAACATTGACCATCTGCGTCACCCCCCAATTCTGCTCATGATTGAGGTGGCCAGCGCCGGAGGTCTCCTGTGTAGCCTTCCTTCTCCTGTGCATTTTCTAACTCCTCCAGAGGATGCCAGGATGGCCCCTTGCCACAGGGAGGCAAAGGCCAGTCCACTCCTTGGTTGGGGAAGTGTGTGGAGGAGTGCTCAGAGGCCCGGCTTTAGAGTTTTGCTGCTGACTTAGTGAATGAGCTTCCTGAGAGCAAGGGAGGTCTGCAGCAAAACCTGGTTCAGATGGCTTCGTGAGAGGGACGATGGCAGCTACATCAGCAGCTGGCATGCTTGGCAGTTTATCAAGGACTTTGGGGTGTGTTACAGACAAACAGTAGAATGAATCTTTGTTTCTTCTGGGGCATAGGCCATTTCTGATGAGGAAGATGATTTACTCATCTTTGGAAGTTGGGTTAACCCTTTCAGGATCTGAGTTGAATCTTGCTTTAGAGCTGTAAAGATAACCCGATTAAGGGTCTGGAAGAGTTCACCTTGGCTTCCCAAGGTCCCTTGCTTCTAAGCTGGTGAATCTGGTTGGTTATGTCATTTCCTTTTTAACACCCCCTCCCCCAGGTCTTTGCTCTAAGTACAGAGGCCCAGGTGTCATATCCAGAGTGCTTAGAAGGAAGTGGAGAAGTGCTTGCAAATGAAGTACCCCTCCCTTCTCCGGCCCCCATGCCCTGCCAAAAAAGTCAAAAAGGAGCTTAAGATCCAATGAGCAGGGCCAGGCATGGTGGCTCAGGCCTGTAATCCTAGCACTCTGGGAGGCTGAGGCAGGCGGATCGTTTGAGCTTAGGAGTTCCAGACCAGCCTGAGCAAGAGTGAGACCGCGTCTCTACTAAAAATAGAAAGAAATTAATTGGCCACCTAAAAATAGATTGAAAAAAATAAATTAGCCAGGCATGGTGGCACATGCCTGTAGTCCCAGCTACTTGGGAGGCTGAGGCAGTAGGATTGCTTGAGCTCAGGAGTTGGAGGTTGCTGTGAGCCTGGCTGACGCCACGGCACTATAGCCCGGGCAGAGTGAGACTCTGTCTCAAAAAAAAAAAAAAAAAAAAATCCAATGAGCAGCTGTTCTCCCAAACTTCTTGTATTAAGTCCATGGCCAATTCCAAGTAATTTAGAGCCAAATGCCTGGACTTAGCTTTGAATTCGGATTTAGTGAAGCCCTTCTTAGGAGGAGGCTCTTTCTCAGTCTAAAGAGATAAGCGTCTGGTGCTATTTTGGTCTATCTACAGATAGCTGGTGTTATACATATAGAGGCCTCTCTGCCATGGTGTTGCAGCTTATGGTGGCAGTGGTCTTAGTAGAGTTTATCCTGTCCTTCAGAACCATCCTCCACAGTAGGTACCAGCTAGATAGCTCTCAGTTTGACCTGAGAGGTGTATTTGTCATATGACAGACCTGTCAGGCAGCTTGGAGTCTCTACAGTTTTGTTTTGGAAGATAGTGGCGTCTTGACTGTGTGGTTGGTAGAGCTTGGATTATGATGTGGGGGTAGGGGGAGAAGGCAGAAGGCTTACTGTGTGATTGGTTAGCCGGTGTGAATAATTTTTACACCAGACTCTGTAAAATAGGTTAGTAGAGATGAGTCAATCAGATCAGGAGGGGGAAGTACTGAAGTGTGAGCTGAGGTTGACATTCTTCCAGTTGGTAGTGTCGGGGTAGAGAATGGGGGTACATGAGCAGGTACAGTTTCCAAGTTCAATCCTTAAGCCCATGGGGGCATCTTGGTGTCTTTCAGTGAAGCTGACAAAATTCTGAATGACAGGAGTTTCTTGGAGGGCCAGGAAGTTAGTCATTGACCAGTTTTGCCACCTTTATCTCTCACCTCCCAGGACCAGAATCTGCTTTTCCTTTACAAAATGTTTATGGACTCTTAGAGAGCAACACTATCTCCCTTCTGCAGGACAGTCCACCCCCAAGCCCAGGCTACACGCATGGCTTTCCTACCAGTGTGGCTCCAGTCACTCAGCAGGCAGGGGGAAGTATTCCTGTTGGCAGCCATACACCAGTGCTGCTCTCACAGAACCCTCAGGGCCACTGCTTGGAGGGAAGGTAATCTCTCAGCAGCTGGCACTTGGAACACAGCTGGGAAGACAGTGATCTCTTTATCTCTGAGGCCTGGGGGTTGGTGGCCCCAACACATTGGTCCAAGACAGTATCAGAAGTATCACACTGGAACACAAGAGGTGATGCAAGAGAGGACCAGAGAGCCCTGTAAGAACTGTGCAGACGCAAGAGCTACCAGTGGCCTATCTTCCACCCACTGGGTCCTCCTGCTCCCGACTGGAGACCACCACTTGTGGCCTTCTGCTCCCAACTCTGCTGTATGGGAGGTCATAGCTGAGGCACTTGGTAGCAGCAGGTAAGGATTTGGCCTTTGCTGTTGTCCAGTTTTGTGGGACCTTGAACCACAGGTCAGGTTTGAGCAGGACCAGGAAGGCCAGCCTGCAAAAGCCCAGCATAGCAGTTGCTCCAGGACAGGCATCATCGGCTCTTACTGCCCTTTCTCACAGCTCACACAGCACCTTCAAATCTATCAATTCTCAGGTTCCCGTTGGCGTGTGATAGGTGAGCAAACTGAGGCTCAGAAAGGCATAAAGACCTGGCTAAAGCCACACAGCTGATATGTGGCTACCCTTAGACTCTCACCACTCAGAAACAGAGCTTATCTGGCCCAGCATCTTGTTTGACAGGTGAAGGAACTAAGGCCCAAAAAAGGGAGCTGACTTAGCAGATGGGGCAGAGCTGGTCATTGGCATTGCCTGGGCCAAAAGCCACATGTCCTAAGTCCTGCTCTGTTAACACAGGCCATATAGCCTCTTGTTTGGGCTGCTCCACTCTTGCTTTTGTTTTTAATTTTTTTTTTTTTACCCCTCTTGGTTTTTAATCATGGTTGAGTAAATTCAGTATATGTATAACTAGGTCTGACTGAAGAACAGGTCATGGTTGTCTTAGGGTAAGTGGCTTAACGTTACAGTAGATTATCTTTGGGGCTCTTGCTGTCCCCTCGGTGTCCTCTGGTTCTACCCATTCTTCCCATTACCCTGCTTTGGAGGAGAAGGCAGGATCCAGCTCTGTGCCCGCTCAGTGAGTATTAGTTCCCTCCCCTCCTTACCTCCTGTCCTTCATTTCCTTCCTGTTAAGTGTGTTCAGCAAGTTCTAGTCTGTAGCAAGCTTTTCTTTCATGGCGTTTGGTGGGTTAAAATGACATGAACGGTAGTAAGAATTGTGCTTATAGGAAACTCATCTGTCAGTTATTTCTCTTTGATAAATGAGCTCTTGACAAGTCATGCATGCAGTTGGCTTCAGTTTCAAGAAACAACATGGGCTGTCTCGTTCCCATGTTCAGATTTGTTTTGGCTTTGGATCTCAGCACTTTTATGTCCCTGAATAATGTCATTCCTCCCCCACTTGAAATGTTATTTGCTTAAAAAAGCAGAAAATCCCTACAACACTGGGAATGACTGAAAAGTCTTGAAGAACAGAGTTCTGATTTGGTTCAGCAGCTCATTTTACTGTTTTGTTTTGTTTTTCTCCCCTCCATTAAGAAAGACTCACTCACTGGACCACTCTGTTTAGCCAGGGGCACAGGATGAGTCCCTATTTAGCTATGTAATGTGACTATCAGTCCTTCCCAAACGTGGGCCTTCAGTGACCTTTGATGACCTAAAGGTCTAGGTCAGGGAATATATATTAATCATAGTTACTGAAGAAAACACCTCTAAGGACCTACCTTGCTCTGGAGCAAGAGATAAGGGATGGGGTGAGTATGATCTCTAAGGACAGCAGACGCTTTATTGCTTGCAGTGAGAAAGTACCGTTCGCCCCACTGTCCAGGAGCCCAATCCCAGGAATGAGGTGCTTAGGGGACTCAAAGCATATTGCCTGCCTCCAGGAGCTCATGCTGTAGCTGTGAAGACAAGATTTTTTAAAGCCAATTCACCACATTTAATAAGGGTCTACTCTCTGCTGGGAATTGTGCCCATCTAAGGATTTCAGTACTTCTGGGGACATTTTTGTAGTACCCCACCTTACAGGGCGTTATCTCCTTAACCTTCTTCTATGTGAAGTGGGCAGAACAAGGATAATTCCTTACATATCATGAAGGAAGATAGTGAGCTCATCGAAGTTCTGTAGCTTATGCAGGGTCTCATAGCTCATCTGGGACTGAGCTGGGAAGTGTGGCTCCTGGACTCACTGTTCAGTGCTCTTAGCTTTGATAGTGACTGAGAGATGGACGTTGATCACGTTCCTGCTGTGGGCAGACTCTGTGCTGATGCTAGAGGATGACTGAGGCAGGTAAACACCTAGGCTGCACACGTGGAGGGGAGGGCTCCCCACAAACTCCCTAGAGGTGAACTTTGAGAGAAGGGCAGGGTGGGCTGTGGTGCAGGTGGAGGTGGGAGGCAGAGGCCCTGGGGAGATGGGGACCGATGGACCCAGATTCTAGCTGGGGTCACAAGAAGCCAGTGCAACTTTTTCTGCGCCTGGGAGCACCCTGAGTTTCTTGGGAGACACTTCACCTTCTGCATGGCACTCAGCATGGCTACACTTCCAAGCAGCTAAGGTTGGAAAGGAATGGCTTTATGTCCCACTAACACCCTCTCCAAGATACTCCCCTCATCTGCCCACTCCCCTGCTTGCAGGGGAACGCCTAGAGCTGTGTTCCAGGAAGTCGATGGCCTGGGATGCCTCAGGATAAGCTATATTATAGAGTGTGTGTACTGTAAACTCAGTTTCTGTGCTTCCAAGTTTGATCATTTAACTGAGAAATCAAGTAATTATAGAATAATTATGATGAAACTTTTAGATCCTGGAGTAGAAGGGTCTAGTGGTTAACACAAAGATTTTGAAGTTCAGCAGATGTGGATTGAGTCTTTGTTCCTCGTTCAAAGGAACACTGGGTGACCTGGGGCCTGGGCCCAGTTTCTCCCTCTGTAAAATGGGATAACAATAGTATCCCCCTGTGTCTGAGGACACAGTAAGCACAGGGCCTGGCACTGTTGCTAGGGCTATTATTTTCTTCATGTTGTGTTAAAAGGTAGACTCTGTCACTCATTATTTCTGAAAATATAGACCAAGAGGAACAAGGAAAATGGTTTTTTAAAAAGTATATTTTTTCCTGGATACAACTTCTATTGTAGAGTTTTCCTTAAATCAGTAATCCTTGGTATTGAGCATGTCCTTATAAAGTATTGACCAAAGAGGTTTTATTTGCCTCTCTCTCAGATTTGTCTTTTGTCAGTTACCTTTCCGTAGGACCTGAAGACCTGGGAACTTGGGCTGAGGGTGTAAATTGAAATGTTGGCTGTAGTGTGGGAAACACATTCTTGGGTCCTGTCCTGTTTGAAACATCAGGCTCTTTCCAATATCAACTTGGTCTGGGAAAGTATAGGCTCCTGATAAAATTCCTAGGCAGCTTTTAACTTTTATCCTTTAAACTCAGATGACTTAGTTATAAAAACAGCAAGCAAAAGCATCCACAGGCAGATTAAATTTTCTTTCTCGGCGGATACGAAGCCTGACTGCTGACCGCAGGGCCCAGCTCCTCTCTCAACCCTTCTCACACTTTTGGTTTGTCACAGTCTGGCAAAAGACAGCCTGACCCACTAAGAAATGCACTTCCCCAAATGTTCATAAATTTGCTTCTAGATCCTGTCTACAGATTCCTTTTGTCACACTAACAAATGAAGTTACGAAAGTTGAAAAGTGCATGAGGCCTTCCTAAAGACCTTGTGGAATCACTGTTTTCCTCCCATTTCCTTTGCTTAATGGGACGGGGAAATGGAAGCTCTGAGAGCAATGACTTCCGCAAGCCATCAGGAAAACTGCTGTCAGTGGCCAAGTTCATGTTTTAAGTTTTGATCTGAGTCCTGTTTTTAAGGCAGTAAAACTAATGTGTGCAAGTAATAAGTATAGGCTAAATAAAGACACTAAAAGAAGGAAAAGTTTGTCTTGACAATTTCCAGTGCTGTTAGTTTCTTTTCAAGGGATAGCCCTTCAAAATGCATTACAGAAGCATTGGGTAAACTCCTCCAATTTTCTTAAGATTTATACAGAATTGTAGAGTCTGTAACTTTTTTGCATGTATTAATTCATTTAGTCTGCAATCCTCTTTTTTCTTTGAGACAGAGTCTCACTGTGTTGCCCGGGCTAGAGTGCCGTGGCGTCAGCTTAGCTCACAGCAACCTCAAACTCCTGGGCTCAAGAGATCCTTCTGCCTCAGCCTCC
>CAUYRT010090338.1:0-23535 GCA_963574885.1 Lepilemur ruficaudatus | reverse complement strand
AATATGGAGATACCTCAAAGAGATACAAGTAGAACTACCATTTGATCCAGCAATCCCATTACTGGGCATCTACCCAAAAGAACAAAAGACATTCTATAAAAAAGACATCTGCACTAGAATGTTTACAGAAGCACAATTCACAGTTGCAAAGATATGGAAACAATCCAAGTGCCCACCAATACGTGAGTGGATTAATAAAATGTAGTATATGTATACCATGGAGTTCTACTCAGCCACAAAAAACAATGGTGATCTAGCACCTCTTATATTACCCTGGATAGAACTAAAGCCCATTCTACTAAGTGAAGTATCCCAAGAATGGAAAAACAAGCAGCACATACACTCACCATAAAATTAGTATTAACTGATCAATACTTGTGTGCACATGTAGTAGTAACATTCATCAGATGTTGGGCAGGTGGGAGGGGAGGAGAGGATGGGTATATTCACACCTAATGGGTATGGTACGCACCGTCTTGGGGATGGACACACTTGAAGCTCTGACTCAGGTGGGGCAAAGGCAATATATGTAACATAAACATTTGTACCCCTGTAATATGCTGAAATAAAAAAATAAAAATAAAAATTTTTTAAAAAGTCTGGTTCCTCCTTCCTCTCTCTCTTGCTCCCTGTCTTGCTGTGTGACACAGTGGTTCCCCTTCCCCTTGCGCCATGATTGGAAACCTCCTGAGTCCCTCACCAGAAACAGATGCTGGTGCCATGCTTCCTGTACAGCCTGCAAAACTGTGACCCAAATAAGCTGCTTGCCTTTATAAATTTAAAAAAAAAAAAGACCTTGTAGGAATTGTTTCTTCATATTTACTATAAACATTTTAATATAATGTGAAAAAAATAGAAGATCTTCAGAAAACACCCATAAGATGTTTTAAAGAGGTGAAAACATTTCCTAGAAGCATAAAAATAATCTGTTGGGGATATCAGGCTGTCAGCAGAGAAGACAAAGGAACATTTTAATAACCCTAGAGTTGTCCTCTCTTGATCTTATACTCCACATTCTGTATATCCAGAAAATCTGTTGGCTCTACCTTCAAAATACATCTACAATCCCCTAACTTCTCACCACCTCCATTGCTAGTACCCTGGTCCAACCCACCACCATCGTCACCCTGGAATAATAAGGTCCTGACTGGTCTTCCTCCTTTTTTGACCCCTCTTCCAGGCTAGTCTCAAACTAGCAGCCCTCGTTGTTCTTCAGGCTATGCAGCGGTTCCACATTTTGTTCACAATAAAAGACAACTCATCTCCTGCAATTCTCTCTCACCACGCTCCAGCCACATTGGCCACAGTGATGCTCCTGGAACATTCCAAGCATGTCCCAACTCCTGCTTCAGGCATTTTGCTCACATGTTACTACCTCAGTGAAACCTACCCTGACCAACCTATTTAAAAATTAGAAGGACTCTCCAACACACACACACACACACACACACAAGCTAGTAATTCCCTTTACGTTGCTCCTTCCCCCACCCCCGCTCCATACTGTGTATTAAATATCTCCTTCCACCAGACCAAATAATTTACTGATTCACCACAATTATTGCCTATCATCCGTCTTCCCTCATTAGTATGTGAGCACCAGGGAGGCAGGGAGCTTTGCTGTCTCACTAACGTAATGTAATTATCAAGAACTGTACCAGGCATACAACAAGCACTCAATAAATACTGAGTGAATGAACCATTTTCAAGTTATTGGAAGTTAATATGAGGAAGACGTTAACTGGCTGTTCCTCACTAGAGAGAAAAGAAGAGGAAAAAGAGAAATATATGAAAAGAAAATAACAAAATTTATTAATAAAAAGCTTTTTAAAATTTTATTATTTTTAATTATTATGGGCACCTAATAGTTGCAGAACTTCATAGGGTACACGTGATGTTTTGATGCAGGCATACAGTGTGAATTAATTGAATCAGGGTAATTGGGGTATCCATCACCTCAGACATTTATCATTTCTTTGTGTTAGGAACATTTCACTTCCACTCTTTTCCTTATTTTAAAGTATATCCTAACTTGTTGATTATAGTCACTTTGTTGAGCAATCAAATATTGTTTATTCTATCTACCTATATAACTATATTTTTGTACTCATTAACCATCCCCACTTTATCCCCTCTTCCCTGATACCCTTCCCAGCCTCTGGTAACTGTCATTCTATTCCCTGTCTCCATGAGGTTAGTTGTTTTAATATGTATCTCACACATATGAGTGAGAACACGTGAGATTTGTCTTTCTGTATTTGGCCTATTTCACTTAACATAATGTTCTCCAGTTCTATCCATGTTGTTGCAAATGGCAGGACTTCATTCTTTAGGAAAAGCTTTCTTGACAGTAAGGGAGAACACAATTATTAAAATAAGCTGTCTATAGCTAATAACTAAGCTAGCTGGTGGAACTGGTGGAAGCTTCTTTTGATTGTTCAGGTGTTTTCAAGAGCTCATATGGCTTCATTGGTTAGGAACCAGTTGGAAAAAAAAACAACAGAAAATATGGGATAAAATCCCAACCTCTATGCTAAACGAATATTAGATATTGGCCACCTATGTCTACAGAGAGATCTCTGCTACTCCTTCTCTTTTCCCTCTCTAAAAGGATGTCACCAACTCTGGGTCAAAACTTTACAATTTGTTTCCATTGGCTCTGTCAGGGTGGGGATTAACAGTCCAAATGAAACTGCATTTTAAGCAATAGAATGTTTAAAGATAGCCTGTCCCAATATACTAAATGGAGAATTCAAATGCATTCATTATTCACCTTCTTGAGGGGAGGAGAAGGAGGTCACATTTTCTATTCCACAGAAATAGAATAACAAATAACTTCCTTTATTGCAAAACAGTTAGGAATGCTCCTTAATAAATATTTTAAGGATAGATACAAATATTTTACATGCAAATATTCTAGCTATTCACAAAGAACATAAACAAAAATACCTTGGTTTTAGGATCTTGTAGGTTAAAAAGTAGAAATTCTACATACACTAGTATCACCCTGGTGATGAATAGACTTAGTAAGACAGAAAGATAAATTAATACCATCAATCATAATCTAAATTGCCATTTTAGACTTAAGCATTATAAGTAACCAAATGAAAATTTAAGAAAAATAAAATGAATTTTCAAAATTACATAGAGCTTTTTTTTCAAGTGAGTTTAACGTGGACATTCAGATTTAGATAAGTGAATAAACAGGCAAGGTAAACAGTCCTACCAGACCAGCAACACTTACCTTACAATGATCAGTATTGTGCCTGTTATTTCTTTGGGTTTTAATTAGTCCTGGTTAGTATAAAAGCAATCCTAAGTGTCTTCAGAAATGAAAGTATACCTAGGTAAGAAAAAGAAATTTTGTAAAATTTATAAAAAATAAAAAAATTGGGTTTCATTGTGCTAACACTTTTTTTTTTAATTGGCATTTGTAAATTTTATTTTCCTTGCATTTTGTCTAGGATTTTTTTTTTCTTCCTAAAATTTTATTGGGAGATGGCTCTTAATTTAGGTAAATAATTCAAGGACTATTTCAAATGTATTTTTTACAACTTTTTTTATTTTAAACATTAAAAGCTAAGGAAAAAGTGAAGGAATAGTATAATAAACAACCATATTGCTTTCAGCTGGATTCAACAACAGTTAATATTTTGCCATATTTGCTTTATCTCTATATATACATCTAAACATATATTTTACATGAAAATTTTTCACCATATTTTTGAAACTTACAGTATATTCTCCCCAAAGCAATAATTTTCTTTTCTCTTCTATCCAACCATTTAACAAATACTTGTGTCTATTAAGTTCCATGTGCTAAGGCCACAAACAAATAAGATTTTTCCCTGCATTTAAAGAGCATAGAACATATGACCTACTGAGTAAAGTAAAACTAATAAGCAAGTGAGATAAAGCTCAACATTCTAGTAGGTGCTATGATAGATTCCTGTATTGGAAACATCTGGGACATGAGGGTTTGAGTAAGTTGGCAATTCAATCTGAGGGGAATGGGAAAATATAATACCAGGAAAGAGACAAAGGGAAGCCCAATAGAATGTCAGACGACTGGTTTTGCATATTCAGCCTGGCAATGCACATATTCTAAGGAAGGAAGTAAGACTGATACTATTTTGTCATTACCTGTGTCACTGTCCCTGCTTCTGCTGTCCCTCCTACCTCCTAGCTGAATATACTAACATGCTCTATGTGCAGCTTCAATATCTTTCTATTATATTTCCCGAGTCATGGCAAGCCAAGCTAAGGCAAGTACAGCCAGAAACCTGACCACACCATTTCAAATCAAATCCAGAGCAGTGGTTATCAAAGTTAACTGCACACTGGATTTGCCTAGGGAGCTTTCAAAATACTATAATAATACTAATACCAGGTTCCACTCCTGGAGATTCTGATTTAATTGGTGTGTTGTGGGACTCCCCAACAAATTATAATATGAAGCCAAGGCTAAGAACCACTGGCGTGATTCTCCAACTTTAGAATGCATGCAAATTATATGGAGATCTTGTTGAAGATTCTGGCACCGGGGTGGGGCCTAAGAGTCTCCATTTCTAACAAGCATCCGGGTAACGCCAGCTCTGCTGGTCCGGGAACTCCAGTTTGAATAGCGAGATTTTAGATCATAGTACTAATCACAACTACTATTGTCCCAACTGTCACAACAGCAGTCAGACCTATGGCCTCACTGGTGGGCCCACCAGGCCTATATTACCCTAAGCTGCAAATTAAAAGAAAAATTGTTTCTCTACTCATCACACTTCTGACACCAAATGTATGGGGTTTTCACACCAAACAATTCTCCAGTTCTTTGTGGACACTGAATGTCCTACAATTTAATTCAATTCTGACATTAACTATGCAGATTTAGAGCAGACCCCACAGGTTACAGGCTCAGTCCCAACAGGCTGCCCCTACTTCAACTGCAAGTAGTGGTCTCCAGGTTACGCACAGCTTCTGTCCAACGTGTCTGCGAACTGGAGCCTCCCATGACCTTCTCCCCAGGTTCAGTAATTGTAACGACTCAGAGAATTCAGAGAAACACTTTGCTTACCAGTACTGGTTTATCGTAGAGGACACAGATGAATAGCCTCTGTGCAGACATACACAGAGCAAGGTCCAGAAGGGTCCCAAGCACAGGAGTTTCTGTTCTCTTATGTGGACCTGATTGACTAAAGCACTGGCTATTGGTGAGCAACTCAATCTCGTGCCTTCTTACCTCCTGAGGAGGAGGAGGAGAGGGGCTGAGAGTTCCAAGCCTCTAATCGTGCCTTGGTCTTTCTGGTGATCTGCCCCCACCCTCTGGTTACCAGTCATACTTTTAGCATAAACTCAGGTACCATTTAAAAGGGCTTATTGTGAACAACAAAAGACGTTCCTCTCACTGCATTACTGGGGAAATTTCAAGGGTTTTGGAAGCTCTGTGCCAGGAACCAGGAGCTAAGACCAAATTATTATTTCTTATTATATCACATCACACAAATCCTTCCTCCTCCACAGTTTATCTAATCTAGTGGTACTTAAAATCCCTGGACAGCAGTATCAGTATCACCTAGAAACTACCAAGAAATGCAAATTCTTGGACCTCACTCCAGACCTAATAAATCAGAAACTTCAGAGTAGGACACAGCAATCTGTGTCTTAACACCCAGGTGATGCTGATCATGCTAAAATTTGAAAACCAGTGGCCTAGTCTATGTATTTGTGGATCTTCCTTGATCCTCTTTTCATACTTCTGACCAACTAGTTTGAATCAGTGATTCTACCTGATTGCACGTTAGAATCCTCAGGGTACCTTCATAACATGCCTATGCTCCTCCTGAAATTCTAGGAGTAGGGCCCAGCTATGAAAATATTCTTGCAAAGCTCTCCAGGTGATCGTAATATACAAGTGGGGCTGAGAATTATTGTTTTGAATAATCTCCATGAGATCTCTTGATATGGAATCTTTTCCTTTAGCCAATCTCAATTTCATTTCTTTTCTTCTCTTTTCTTTTGAAACAGTATCTCAATCTGTTACTTGGACTACAGTGCAGTGAAGTCACTGTAGCTCCCTGCAACCTCAAATTCCTGGGCTCAAGTGATCCTCCTGCCTCAGCCTCCCGAGTAACTGGGACTACAGGCACACACCAGCATGCCCAGTTAATTTTTCCAGTTTTTGTAGAGACAGGGTCTTGCTCTTGCTCAGGCTGGTCTCAGACTCCTGGCCTCATGCGATCCACCCGCCTCAGCATCCTAAAGTGCTGGGATTACAGGTGTGAGCCACCACGCCCAGCTGCCAATCTCAATTTCTGAAACCTAACTGTCCATGAACACATTTCCCAGATTATTCAATGTCTCCCTCACCCCCTATCACTGACTGACTTTGAATCCTCTTCCGCAGTGCTCCTCGGTGAATATTACAGGGATGTGACTCAGGAACATTCAATCCCTTCTGCCTTACTTTCTTAATCCATGACTGGTATAGCCAGGTAAGTAGAATTTTTATATACAAACTTCTTGGCTGATTTTTCTGAAGGTGCATCCCAGTAGATTTCTCTTTGCATTCTCTATGAAGCCTTTTCCACTCCCTCTCAATGCTTACTCCTTCCCAATGCCCCACTGAGCCACCTTCTTCCACCTACGTCACACTGCATGGCTTCATATTCTTTATTTGTTTAAATATCTTTCTCCCCCTTCTAGACTGTAAACCATCTGAGTGAAGAGGGATGTCTTTCCTAGACCTAAACCTTCACCATACCTAGAACATCATGAGTACTGCACTTACAGACGTTTTGTGGAATAGAAGATAAATGTCCAGTGATAACTGTCCATATAATCTTCATTAAATTGCCAACTTTCAGACCCTAGACCTCAATTTTTTCACTGTTCTTCTTGAGTTGTCTTTAACCAGTATTTTTCCCCAACTCATTCCCTTGGCCCAGGGTATAAGCTCACTGTGGTCTTGTCTCCTTTTCTGAGAGTTCTCTGCAGCCTCAAAATACCTTTACTGTGTCTTGCCCAGTGATGGAGTAGAATGAGTACCCATGAGAAGAGACTGATTCTGTAGGTACATTCAGCAGTTACACTCCTTCGTAAAGCATTTGATGTTGTGCACATTCTGTTTTCAGTCAACAAGCAGATGATTAAATCTATACCTCTAAGTTTTCAAAAACAAAAAAAATCATAGAATTATTATATTCTCTCTCCTTTCCCAAAAAAGTCCATTATGTATTTTTCAGCTACTATTATTTTTACTCATCAATAAGATTATTAGATCTAGGAATTTAGGAGAGAATTTCTGTTTATTTTGACAGGTGGAAATTCTGTTTAATCTCATCTGAAGAATTTCACCAATGTATGCTTTTTATTTACCTAATCATTTGCTTCTCAAATATTGTTTTTTGAAAGTATGCCATTGGTCAGATTACTGACTTTCTAGTTGCAGGGGTAGAGCTGGAATCAGTTCTTTTTTTCTCTAAGTAAGTTGGTCTTTTACCCACGGGTAAAACAAGCAAGGCTTGATGTCCTCTCCTGACCAGACCTCCCAATGGTGCCTGCAGCTTCCCAGTCAAATGGTCTCTACCTTGAACAGCCAGAGAAGGCATTAGAGGCTTTCAGCAAGTACAAAGGTAGGAGAATAAGCCTCTCTGAGACAGCTGACCCACAGTGACAGTGGCCAGGCATTCAGAAACTGGGCTGACCAGGCACAACAAATAACAACAAAAACTTTTCCAAATAAGTAGCTAAGAGTCAATCCCTTTCTGTCATTTCAAGTATAGCATTGTCAAAGTGCTCTGCCAAATCATATCAACCAGCTTTGTAGCCAAGACCTACAAGCTTTAATTACTTTAAGGGGAAAGTCTGGTGTCCAAAGAGAGTCTCATTACAAACTGGCTGTTGGCCAGGCGTGGTGGCTCACAGCTGTAATCCTAGCACTCTGGGAGGCCAAGGTGGGAGGATCACTTGAGGTCAGGAGTTCTAGACCAGTCTCAGCAAGAGTGAGACCCCTGTCTCTACTAAAAATGGAAAGAAAATTAACCGGGAAGCTAAAAATAGAAAAAATTAGCTGGGCGTGGTGGCGCATGCCTGTAATCCCAGCTACTCTGAAGGTTGAGGCAGGAGTATCTCTTGAGCCCAGGAGTTTCAGGTTGCTGTGAGTTAGGCTGAGGCCATGGCACTCTAGCCCAGGCAACAGAGTGAGACCGTCTCAAAAAAAATAATACTGGCTTTGCTTGAGGGTGAGAGAAGGCCCAGGAGTGAGGCTGTCTTGGGGATCCCTCACCAAATCAAGTATCTCTTCATCCTTCATAATGATGAGACTGGTGATCCACATAATTAATATAAAGTCATGTAGAGATAGGTAAACATGAAACCATTAAACAGGAAGCCTTAAACCAGAAAGCTTGCAGGTGGGGAAGGAACTGATGGGTAACAGAGTCTTAGAAACAGGGGAGAGTACTACCTGTTACTTTTAAACTAGCATTTATCCTTGGTCTAAAACCAGATGTGTCTTAAAACTTTTCACCTCCACAGCAGCCCAGACAAGGTGGTTTGGAACAGATATTATGCACAGAACATTTACATTCTGGGAGTTACAGCATAGTCAGCAAAATGTGAAATAGCAAACTGAAAAAAAACCAGTGCTGTAATAAAAATAATAGTTTAATAATTTCTATTCCTTAAAGACTAAATGTGGAGGGACAGCAAATAGCTTAAGAACCCAGTGCTTTTGGCATTTAAACGGTAGATCTGGTGTGGTGGGAAGAGGAAGTGAGGGTAGGGGTCTTTATTTATGTTTATGAGTCTAATGAGTACCAGGCACCATGCTAAATGCTGGGAATATGCAATCTCATTTAACAATAAATATATCTTATGTAAGCTCTCTGATATCATCATGCAATTATTTCTTTTCTTATAGAACATACAGAGTTAATAAATGGGAAATATTAAGCAAAGGATGCTCTACATATCCATGTCCCATTTCCAAAAGATAAATTACACAGAGAGAAGAGAAAACATACCAGCTGCAGAATCTCTTGATTAAAGTTTCCTTGTCCAGAAATTATAAAATTAAGCGTGCTTCTTTTTTAATGTCTCAATTAGGGAATTAAGGTAAAAGCAAAAGTAAATATCTGCCCTGCAGTTTTCTGCATCAGGAAAACAAGTTGCGATAGGATGTCACCCACCTCTGATTCTGCCTTAAATGATGTAAGAGTTACGGTTCAATGTCACCAAGGGGTCACAGTTCAGGCTTCATTCATAGGAAGTCTAGAACTTCTAAGTCCGGCACCTGACTTCAGAGCTTGACTGTGGGCTGTGGGTAAACAAACATCTAGGGGCCACCATCACCACCAAGTGAGCCAGCTCAAGAGCCTTTTCCTGCCCAAGAAAGGAAGAATCACACCTTTGGCAGAGAACTGAAGCACAGTGAGTAATAGCGTATTTATAGGAACCCCAAAAGAAACTCCCCAAACCCTTTGGCTGGTTGCCTGTCTTATTGTCTCCTGGAAATCCTATTGCATCATAATTTTTGTTACAGGTTAAGCAAGACCCAGCATGTGGAGAGAAGGCAGCTAGTAATTCCGCTATTGTTCTAAAACTCAGCCTTTTATGAAGGAGCCAAATGGTGTCTCCATTCGCACAGGTGAGGAAACACAAACTAGGAGAGGCTTGGCTGACTTCCTTGTCTATTACCAGCGTAGCTAGCAAAATGGGGAGTTGAACCCAGGCAGTTTATTCTCATGTACATGCACTTTGTCCTTCCCCTCCATCATGAGGGTATTAATTAGTGGAAACCGTCCTTCATCGGGAGCACGGAAACACGCTACAAGCCACTGGAAAATCAGAAAGATGGAAAAAGAGGCGGGAACATGGGACAGCAACTCCTAGCTAACACTGTAGATGATAATCAAATAGAAGGGCAAGAAAACCATGCTGGAGGGATGCAGAATTTGTACTTTACTCCTTTCTGAAATTTCAGTCATTTTCAGCTAATCTATTTTTTTAAATTAAATATTAATAAAGATCTATACCTGAGCCACGTAGACCAAATTGATGTTTTCCTTCAAGATCCTAGTACACCTGCTACAAACACCCCCTTAAAGAAGTGGGGCCTGAAGGAAGCCTGAAGCCCTGCCCACTCTCCCTCGCTCTGACCCTGGGAGGAAGACAGATCAAGGAAAGGGCCCACGGGAAAACCCTGGCAGCGCAGCTCCTACTTTTTGAATTTCATTTTCAAGGAGACTTCTGAATGAGAGAGGATACAGGATCTAGTATCCACAGACAAGTGCTTGCGTTTTTGCCTTCTTATTATATGGCAAAGGTGCAAAAGGCAGTGGAAAACCACCACAGCAAAATTAGAAAAGCCCAGTGTACATTTTGAAAGCTGGATGGAATTTAGCTAAATGGCCTGCATTTTGAAAGCTCATTATCTTAGCTCCAAAATCAAGAAAGCATGTTTTATTTTCTGAAATAAATATAATTTTGTAATTATAAAAACAATTTTAAAGCCATTTCAAAGGCTTGACAAGTTTAACCAAACTTCTTAAAACCATTCATTCTGTCACCCAAAGGGCAGTGCAATCGAGTAACTAGAGGAATGAAATACGCATAAAATGTTTCACTAAATAAATGCAATTAGCAAGACCCTTAATCCACCACCTCACGGTGCTAGGCACACCCTCTAAACAACGCAGATGATGAATAGGAACAATGTGGTGAGGCTTTGCTCATGTAACACATCTGTTCACTTCGTTGGATCATGTTTTTGATTTGGGCATAACAAGTTTGGATTGTCTTTATGTACAGTGACAGCACTGTAATGAATGTTGTTTGAACTCTGAATTGTATAAATACGTAGACATGTTGATTTGAGAAGAGAAAACAAAGCATGTGAAAATTGGCAAAATACCCATTTCAAGAATTATAGATACTCTTAAAAAAAAAGAAAGAAAGAAAAGACAAGCACTCAACCAGCAGACCACCCATGAAGTGCCATTAAAATCTTAAAATCTAAACAACATGAAAAAAAAGACAATGTTCTCTCCAGCCAGTACAACGCTTGAAAGCATTAACTTTAAAAAGCCCTTAGTTTAATCCAGTGACCTTAAAATATTTCCTAAAAATACAGGCTCCTTTTTTGTACTCAGTGGAAGCTCCTTCACATACATGAAAAGAATTGGAATAATTAAAAAAGGCTAATAATAATAATAATTGCTAGTATTTATTGGGCACCTTTTGTGAATGAAACAGAAGTGTTACACATGTTATCTTATGTAGTCTTATGATCAACCTTGTAAAATAAATGTTAAATGAGACATGCACATTTATCAAATAAAGGCAAAGACACTAAATAAGTTGAATAAAATCACATAGTAAGATTCAGATTCAGGCCCATCTGACTTGGTGCCTTTTCACTACAATGCCCTGACATTCAACAATTCCTTATTTGTACAGTAGGTATAATTAGCTTGCAATGAATCAATTCATTATTAACAATAAAAAAGAAATGCATAACCCCAAAATAAGGACTGAATTCCTAGTAGAAAAAATTCCAATGACATAATCTTCCACAGAAACAAATAAGTAATTAAATTGGGCAATTTAAAAGAAACAAAAAGAGGAAAATGTCCAACAATAATTCAAAATAAATCTGTCTCAAGCAATGAAGAATTAATAAATGGAGTAATCTGAATGTATTCTCTCTATGGAGCCAACTATCTGCAGAAGTAATAAGTCTATCTGACTCCAAAAAGAGGTTAATTAAATATGGGGAAATGTCCTTTGCCCATATATTTCTCTGATGATCCTGCCTACCAATAATCACTTTGTGTGTGTGTGCTTTCCTACTTCACTCAATACTTGAAGGACTTGTAGGCCACCTCACTTTGTATTATTAATTTCATTTTATATGTATAGATCTCTATAATGAAATTTAAGCTTCTCAAAGGAAGCAAGAATATCTTGCACCTTTTTGTATATCCCATATGGCTTGCACATAATAAATATGCAATAAATTGTTGATTTAATTCAGGGCAAGACTTCCACCACTAAGATTATCTAGATGCACCAATTTTGACTAAATGATAGCATAATGGTTATGGTAAACTAGGCAACCTTTGAAAGTTTTTGCAATGCAGCTTGTATTTTCAGCAAAAAGTATCCAATTATTTGCAATAGACATCATCCTTGTGCCCTTTCATAAGCAGATTACTGTATTTGCAAACAACAGGTGCAGGTGAAGCTTGCGTGATACATGAAGTGTGTTTCTCAAAAGTTGTATTTGATTTTAATCTCTGCCATGCAAGTATTCATCAAGGAACCTCTCAGCAGCATAACACAGTACACAATCCATGGCAAAACAAGGAAGTCTGTGACTGGATTAATGGAAAGAAGGGGGTGGCCAGAGCTTGAAAAACATTGTCATGAAGAATAAACCAAAGCCACTAGAAAAGAGAAAAAAACAAAAAAAGAGAAAGAATGAGGCAGAGTGGACCAAGACTTCAAGATGTGTTAGTGAAAGTTAAGATTTAAGATGCTCTATAAATGTTTATTGAGTGATTGAAGGAGTAAATGTATAATATCAGAGTCGCTGCACTTGAGAGAGTAGAGGTATAATGACAGGATAGTAAAATGGGATTGAAGGTCAGAGTTAAGAGGCACTTAAGGGATACAATTAAGCTGAAACAACCAAGAGTTCTTTGGGAGCTGTGCAGAAAAACTGAATATTGCATTGTATTGTCTCTGAAAACTCCCAGGAAGTTTTGGCCAATGTTAGCTACCAAGTAATGCATTAAAGAGTGATGGCCACATTGTGCCTCCCAGAATCATCCAGGTGGCTGGTAGAAAAAGGGGTGCACCACTTAGCAAACTCTTTCACCAGCTGTCTCTATGTGTGAATTTTGATGCTGCCAAACCGCACACGAATGGCGCATTGGCCTCTACAGCCGCACAAGCGCAGTGAGCCACTATCGCAGATGTGCTGTGTTCGCACAATATTCACAGTGGCTAGAGGGCAGCTAACTTCCTCAGAGGACGCTGGGTGCACCAGCTGCTGGTGACAGCAATAGAATCAGATAGGTTCTGCCTTATAGTTTTTAAATGCTGCCTGCTTTGAAAAGGCAGAAAGCCTCCAAATAATGCAGGAGCTAACAAGTTTGCAAAGGAAATGCACTTGCAATATGAAAACCAGAGCAGCTGGGTATCCAACTGTGTAAAGAAACACAGAGGGCTCTTCTTTTCCCTCAAACTCATATTACTCACCCGGGTTTTATAGAGTCGAAAGCATATGCTTAAGTACAATTACTGAACAACTCAGACCAATTTCCACATCACAAGCACACAAATAGCACATTCAATTCCACCTAGGCGGTGACTATGTGACTCTTTTGTTTGGGTATTCTTGATGAGTTCTATAGACCAGTGGTTCCAGAGGTAAGGTTTTAAAATTAATTAGTAAAATGAAATGTTTCATACCTACAAAATATGTGTAACACTCCATGTAAAGTAGATAAAAACAAATGCCAAGTACTCATCACTCAGATTAAGAAGAACGTGACCATTACAGCTCAATTCCCCCCTCCATCCCTCCACATTGGTAGCTCCCAGGACCAACCACATAATTTGAGGAACCCGGTGCAAAAGGCAAGGTCCCTTGTTCAAAATTATTAAGAACTCAAGATGGTGACAGCAGAACCTGGTGTCCTTTTAAACACAGGGCTCTGCACCACAGGTCATACTCCTGTGAAACTGGTAGCCCCGTCTGTCATCACTCAAACAGAAAAACCATTACACTGAACTTTCTAGCTATGAATGCCATAGTTTCAGTAGGCTTGACTTCATATATAGTAATTAAATATAATATAGTTGAAATTTATAAACATGCTGCATATCCAATATCATATTTTTAAGGCCCATCCATGTTGATCTATAAAATTCTCACTCATTTATTTTCATTGCTTATATTGTGCCAATTAATTACTATGTCACAATGTCTTTAAACATTTTTCTATTGAAGAATATTTTTATTGTGTCCAGTTTTCATGTTTGTTTGTTTCTATAAAAAAATGATGCTTCCAGGGACATTTTTGCACATCTTCTGGTGCATATGTTTAGAATTCCATACGTTCTAGGTATGTTTTCTTGTAAACAGCACAAGACTGCATTTGGTTTTCATCAAGTCTGACAATTCCTCTTATCACTGGTGAAATTTTTCCATTTACATTTACTGTGCCTATGATACATTTTGATTCATTTCCATTGTATTATTTTGTGCTTTCTATTTGTCTTGCTTTATCTATGCTTCTTTCATTTCTCTTATCCTACCTTGATTTTTATTTAAATTTTTCTCTCCTGCTTTAATTGCATTCTTTCCTATTCTGCCCTTGGAATTTTAGCATACTCTATACATCAAAGTCTCAAGTTAGCCATTATCTCAACTTTCCAACCAAACAATGCAGAAACTATAATCTGTTTTAACCCTGTCACCCTCCTCCAAACTTAGAAGCTATTGTTATTCAGTATTTTAGTTCTGTGTTATTGTTTTGCCCCCCAAAAATGGACATTGTTAGTATTAATTTATATTGTTGGTGGTTTTAGATTTATTTCTACATGTTTATTCATTTCTTTGCTCACATTTCTTCTTATATATCAGACATTCCTTCTAGAGTTATTTTTATTCCTCCTGAAGTATAGATTTTAGAAGTTTCTTTAGTTAGACTCTGTTTTTGTTTATCTAAAAATGTGTTTGTTTTAATTCTTGAAATATAATTTTGCTTGCTAAATGATTTAAGATTGACAGCTACTATATTTCAATGTAGCATCCATGGTTGCTATGAGTCTAATTGTTTCTCTCTAGAAAAGAGAATAATTTTAAGATCTTCTCTTTGTGTTTGGTATCCCTCAGTGCCACCACAATATATAGGTGTAGATTTCTTTTTATTTCTCCTATTTGAAATAAATTGCACTTCTCATCTTTGATGATTTAAATCGATCATCAGCTCTGAAAACATCTCAGCCGCTATCTATCCAAATATTTCTTCTCCTCATTCTCTCTGTTGTCTCAAATTTTAAAATGCTACATCTTCTCATTATAACCTCTGTGTCTCCTACTTCAATTTTCTATTGTCAGCTTCCTTGTTCTTTGGGCTATCTTCTGGTTCATTTTTTCATATTTATCTTCCCATTTACTAGTTCCCTCTTTAGCTGTATCTCCTTACTGCTAAACTATTCATGATTTTTATAGCAACAATTATATTTCTCATTTTAAGTATTTTATTGCTTCTTTAGAAGCCAAGTTAGTCCAAAGCTAGAAACTAAGAGAGATATGTATCTATTTTCCCAAGTTCAGCAGTTGACCCTGGTCCAAAAGGAAGCTTTCTGGGGCAGGGGTTGTTGAGGAATGGGGCCAAGTGGCTAGTCTATTTACACTCAGTTCCATCAGTTAGTGAGGATACCACTAATCACCTCATGCTGATGATAGGTATATTGTCTCAGTCAGTATCGATGAGTGGAATAGAGAACGGGTATCTTTTGCATAGTGTTAGCATGTCCTGTGGATCTTTTGTTCCTGCTTTCACTTTTGAGCAAGTAACAGGATAAGAGACTTCCTAAAATTCAGCCAATGCTGAAAAGAAAAAGGATCAGATCTTTGGTGAGATCTGGACAGATACAAATGGATGATTGAAGGTGCTGATGCAGATTAGAGGGACATGTGGAGTTGATATAGCAAAGAAATGAGGAGGAGGAAGAAGAAAAAAACTGAGAAACTGAGATAGAAAAAAGGATGGACTGGTGACTCAGTCCCGGTGGCCTGATGTCAAGAAAGGTGTGATGGAGCTGTTAAGCTTAAAACCACCAGGCATAGATTTTTTTTTAAAAAACTCTCTGTTCTTTGAGACTGTGTATATGTGTATGTGTGCGTGTGTGCATGTGTGTGTGTGTATATATGTGTGTGTGTGTATATATATCTTCTAATCTATTTTATACACATAGCATACATACGTTAAACCTAAACTATAGGGTATAGTTTAGAATCATATTTGATATTTAATAATACTGTATTCCATGACTATGGTAGAGACACAGCTTGCCAATTACATTTTTAGCAGTCATACCAAAGAATAAATATTTCACAAGAAACCTGAAGGGATTGCTTTTTGATTCTTTCATCGGAAAAAGAAGACCATCATCTGAAGAGGCAGCTTAAGGGGACTGTTTAGATGTTGTAAAGAGCCATCAAGTTTACTGTTTGTGACACAAATGGAAACTTTTTAAGTAGATCATGTTCTGACATAAAGAATTCCAGTTAAGGCACCAGATTGCAAGGCAAAGACACAAACAGCTGCTGCAGCTTTGAAACCGTGCTTACTGCTCAGTTGTTCACAAAAATGTTTAGATCAACTTCACTATTTTCAAACTTTCTGCAGACAAGTGGCATGGATGTATTACAGGCCCAGGGAATGGTTTCAGAAACAATGAAAGGCTGACACAAAGCCAGGAAATGTTCAGGGGCTACAAGCATCCACATGATGACCAAAGGAAGCATTCACTGCAAAGACTGACATTATCGAAGAAAACATGGGCAACCAACCTACGAAACAAAATGAAAAACTTAACCATAATAAAGTCATTGTTATGGTACCAAAGCAGTCCCCAGGGAATCAATAAACAATTTGGTTTCCAGAGAATATGAATCCTACTTGCCAAAGAGAATCTGAGGGACCAATTGTTTTTTGATATTATTCTGTCTATCCAAGTTTCTCCCTGTCTAGAGTCTGGCTATCCTTCAAACCTAGATCAGCTTCCACTCCTCCAGAAACTCCTACCTCATTAGCGCCTTTCAATTTCTGTAGCACATATGAGGTATCAATTTCCATTTGTATTTGTGCCTTTGAATTCTGGAGCACAAAATTTGCATCATTGTTGATACCTGCCCTATGATGATGCCGTTCAGAAAACTTCATAGCAACCTCGAAGCTTGCTGACATGCCACATCCGTCTCATGTATGGTTCCAACAATTCAATGATGCCAAGGGAAAAAATATTACTGTTACCTCATGGTATGTTTGGCACACAGAAAATAGTTAGTAAATAGGAGTGGAATAGGTTTCAATTTTTGACAAAGAAACAAAACTTCTAAGATGCTTTCAGGTTTGCCCAGTTAAGAAACAACAAAACCAAGTCTTAGCACACACCTACATCTTCTTGTTCCCAGTCCAGGGCTCTTTCCACTGTCAGGGCTGCCTCTCCAGGTCTGCCTTGTTTTTACACATTCACACACAAGCACATAGATGCTCACGTACATTCTCACACTCTCGCACTCACTCTCAGACACTCGCACACACAAGCACGTACACACACACACACAGCTTTCCTGCTAGATGGAAATCCTACCCACCACGTGAAATTGTGCTCCAGTACAGAAGACCAGTAAGAACTGGTTTTTAGTGCACCCACAGTGAGGCTTGTGAGTACATTGTTTATTGAATTTAAACCAAAGAAATAGCTATTCAATGACAATAAACATGCTACATTATTCTGCAAGGTAATTTAAGCAAACTGCAATAAACAAAAGTCTGCTTTCTAGAGCTCTCTTGTGCCCTACTGAGGAGATTGATTGACTAAAATGAAATAAAAAGAGACAAAAATAATCCAGAAACAACAGAAAATGAAGGTGTACAGGAAGTAGAAAGAAATTTGAGGTTGCCTAGCACATTGTCCCCTGGGCCCATCCAGGAGAATTCTAAACTCCTTCTCAGCCAAGTGCTCACCCCTGCAGGGTGGACAGCTGGGGACCACTGAGGCAGGCGGTGTTACTCCCCAGAGGAGCAAAGAAGTTGGGGAGGCAGTGGGGACCTGACAGGACCAGAATGCTCTCCACAATCTCTCAAATCTCTCCTATCTCCAGCCTCTGCAACCACAGCAAACCGCAGTCCTGGGGAGTATTCCTTGGGTCGCTCTGTGTGGTGTTGCCCCACTACGGTGCTAACTGAGAGAGCAGGTGTCTTTGTATCCCCGGAGAGCAGCATCTTTGGTGTTGGTAGGTGACCCATACCTGCGCACTGTAGCAGATCATGCTGCTATCTCACAGGTCACTCTAGTTCCTATTACCCTATGTATGATGAATATTCTAAAACTATTATTTGAGAGTTGTCAGTTAAATCAATCAATTGGGGTTATCACAGTCTGCATTAGCCAGGGTAACGAGTGGAGTGAGAGGAGGAGTTGAAGCCAAAGGAGCATCACCAACCTCAAGTCTAGAATCAGGAGTTTTATTAGGTGCCCTAGGGGTGAACTGACTGCTGCCCTATGTGGTTACATTTTCCGGAACAAAATAAATGAATTAAAAGTGTCTGCAAAGGGGCCAAACATTACAATTTTTTTAGTCTTTTTCTAAGGATTATTTCATCACTAACTTATATTAGTGATCTTAGGAATACATAAAAAGAATCCCAAATTTTTATTCTAATATATAATAAACATGCAACTCCTTTTTTTAAACATAAGAAATACTTTATGAGTGGTAAGGATTTCTTGACTCCAACTGGTATCCATCAGAATTACAGGAAGAACATAAAAGTTTGTAAGATTACAGTTTGATAGTAAACATGTTTCATATAGGAACTATTTTAGTACTAATAACAAATATTATTATAAGAGCACTGTGGGTAGTAGTACTTTATCTTATTAGTCATCATAACAACCCATGGGATTATTCCCATTTTAAAGCTTAATTTTAAATTATTTTTTCAATACTTTAGTTACTTAAATTTTTTACATTTTAAATTGTTCCCATTTGAAGCCCAGCAAATTTAAGAGGCTCTCCTAAGGACACACAAGGCAGTATGTGACAGAGACAGTTTGAATGCAAACCAGATCTTCTCATTTTAACTCAAGTGCCTCTTGGAGTTGACGGAGGCATAAATAGAGTCCATGTGTTCTGACCAAGTCTACTTCTCTTCACACTAGCACAGCTGACAAATTAAAAATACGATCCCCTCCACAAGAGGGTTATGGGTGAAAATAATGACAAAGGTTTTTTCATACACAACTGCCATTTAGTTTTTTAAAAAAATCATGAGCCTATTTTATTTTAACCACTTAAGGGTTAGAGGCAGTGAAAAAACAGGAATACTTTCTGGGCTGGATTTGGACCTAAGTATTTGGATATTTAAAGCAAGGTTTCTCAACAGCAGGGCTATTGAGGTTTAGGGCCAGATATTTATTTAGTTTTTCTTTCTTTCTTTCTTCTTATGTATTTATTTATTTATTTGGAGACAGGATCTTACTGTGTCACCTGAGCTAGAGTGCAGTGGCATCATCATAGCTCACTGTAACCTCAAGCTACTGGGCTCAGGCAGTCCTCCTGAGCTGGGACTACAAGCACAAGCTACTGTGCCTGGCTAATTTTTGTACTTTTTGTGCAAACAGCGGGCTAACTCTTGCTCAGGGTGGTCTGAAACTCCTGGCCTCAAGTGATCCTCTCGCCTTGGCCTCCCAAAGCACTAGGATTACAGACATGAGCCACCACCCCGGCCACAGATATTTCTTATATGTGGAGGTGAAGGAGGCTGTCCTATGCATCGTAGGATATTTTGTAGCATCCCTGGCCTCTATCCATTAGATGCCAATGGTGACAGACAAAAATGTGTCCCAACATTGTCTCCTTGGGAGACAAAAGTCACCCCTTCCTCCCACTGAGAAACATAAACTTAGAGGAAGTATGATTTTTTTTTTCACCTAAAAGGATTTCTATTTTTTCTTAATTGTAAAATGTTACTGAGAAATGTTCCAAACTTCCTTCAGCTGTGGAAGGAATCCCAAGAACAGACTGCTTCCCCGCCAAGTGTGAACGATGCTCAGTGCATGCTACCAACAGCGACTGTCTTGTAGTTGACAGTGACTTCCCTGACCTTCCATTTTCTGCTGCTGATGGAACATCCAGAGCATGCTGTGAGTGGTAACATACTTTGAAGATATTAAATATTAAGGAAAATTTTTTTCATTCAAATATTTGCAGGTAAACTATGACAAACATGAAATGTGGTGCTGGAATCTAGGGACTTTGCCAGTGTGCAACGAACAGAGGGAACAAAAACCAAACCAAAAGTAAAGAACATACATGATCAACTGATTTCCAACAAAGGTTCTAAAGCAATTCAGTGGGAATATACAAGCTTTTTCAGCAATGGTGCTGGATCAACTGGATGTCCAAATGGAAAAAAAAGAAAATGAACATTGACCCTCACCACACAAGAGACACAAAATTAGCTTGAAATAGACCACAGACATAAATGTGAAACCTAACACTCCAAAAGTTCTTAGAAGAAAACACAGGAGACAATCTTCTCACCTTTGGGGAAAGCAAAGATAGAAAAAACAACAACAGCAGCAAAATAAGACATAAAAAATAAAAATGAGAAAGCCTAAAATTGCTTTTCTTGGAAAAGTACCATTAATTAAATAAAAGGCAAGCCACAGACTAGGAAAAAAGTAATGGCAGTACATCTAGCAGATAAGAATTTGTATCCAGGATATATAAAGATCTTTTACAAATGAAAAAGAAGAAAACCCGCTTTTTTAAATGGGCAAAAGATTAGAATAAACATTTTGCAAAAGAAGATATATAAATGCCCAATAAGCACATGAAAAGATGCTTCACATCATTGATCATCAAGGAAATGCAAATAAAAACCACAGAAAGATACCACTACACATGAATTAGATTGTCTAAAATAAAAAGATTGACCATGCCAAGTGCTGGCCAGGATGTGGAGGAACTCGAATTCCCATGCAATGCCAGTGGACACATAAAATGTGACAAACACTTTGGAAAAACAGTTCAACCATTTCTTAAAATGTTAAACATACAGCTACATATGATCCAACCCTTCTAGTCCTCGCCACTGACCCATGCAGAACAAACAAATACATATGTTTACATTTTAATATGAAAATACTCATAACAGCTTCATTTATAATCAAAATCTGCAAAAAAAAAATTAAGATCTATCCACACAAGGGAATACTACTCAGCAATAAAAAGAAATGAACTATTCATGCACATAATAATATGTTAGGTGGAAGAGGCCAGCCACAAAAGAAAACATGCTTTATGGTTCCATTCCTATAAATTCCAGAGCAAGAAGCCAATTTGTAGTGATGGGAAGCAGGTCGGTGTTTCCCGGGGTTGGCGTAGAAGGACACATGGATTTCAAAGAGGCACGAAGAAATTTGTTCAAAGACATGTTTGCTGTCTCAATTGTGATGACTTTAAGGGCGTGTCCTATGTCAAAACTGTTGAAATTATAAACTTTAAATATATGCAGCTTATTGTGCTTCAACTATAGGTCAATCAAATAAAAAGGAATAAGTTGTAGGAAAAGAAAACGTTTTATCTACCTAATAGAAATTGTGGTGGAAGATATAATTCAACCCAAAGTTTATTCCAAAGTAACTACTAAAGATAATTTTGCTAAAGTTATATGTTGCATAAACTCCCAAGCCATGACATAATTGTGCTTGGAAACCAGTCTAACCAGTGTATCTTGACTTTCAGGCCAGAATTTAAAATAATACATACATATACACACGCATGCAGACACATACACTCAGCACACAACGCTATTAGAAAGCAAATTGCCTGTGTTACAATTATTTCCTTCTGTCATCCTCTGCATTCTTTCTTTATTTGAGGCTATCATCTTTCTGTCATGTTTTTTGTTCAAAAAAATAACTAACCTTATTTAAATAAAATAATACACCCTTACATAATGAATTATTTGGGTTGCTGTTTATATTAATACTTCAACAATTACCAAATGCTACAAAAGTTTAGAAATCTTGGAAATGCATTAATGTGGTTAATTCTGTGTTCTTTATATTTTATGAACAGGAAACCCAAAACTGAGGTAAAGTGATAGGAAGTTGGTATTGGAAAGGTCCAGGCCTGCAACAGGTATCCTGCACGAGGGCTCATGTCCGTGATCTAAGCTAAGTCAAACAATGAATGCATATAATATTATTTGGGTCACAACAAAAAGACTAGATTAACAACCAAAAAAGAAAAAAAAAGAAAATTTTTTCCGTATCTGGCCACTTTGGGCATCTTTTATTTTCCTGAAAAAAAATCCAAAAACAAACAAAAAAAAATTATAGGACTTCAACACTTGTTAGGTGTGTTGTATCTTTGCACTGAGGGAATAAAGGACTGCAGCTCTGTGGCTCATAAATACATTTTGTGATGCCCTTTGCTTCTACCATAGTGGGGAATTACATGTTATGTCATACACTGGGCGTCAGACGGATTTAGGATGGGCTGAGTCTGACACAATACCAAACTCTTTCATCAGAACTTGGGTATTACTACATCTCACCAATGTAGAAATAAATGAAAACAATGTTTTCAAAGACATTTTGCTTCTTTTTTTCACTCCAAGATCAGTAAATGCCTTGATGCAAACAATGTTCTAATTCAGAGTGAGGGTGAGCACTCGGGAACAAAAGGAGGCAAAAGAAATAAAACAGGTCAGAATGGAGGCAAAAAGAACATAACGTGCAAACAAGAAACAAGGTAAACCTAACAAAAATTGATATTTAAAAAGCAAGCCAGTCTAAGAGCAAGCAGACTCCATAAAGGAAGAATGCAAATATCAAAAGTCTTAAACAAATTTAAGTGAACTTACTCTAATTATTTTTTAAGTGGAAGTCATGATACCCAAAATAAGGGACATTCTGTGATTTAAATGCACGTGCACACACACACACTCACACATACACGAAGCATGGGTGAGAATCTGTCCTGGGAGTGCGTGGCTTTGTAAGTTTCTAGCCCTGTGATCTTAGCCAAGACATTTAACTCCACTCTGCTTCAATTTTTCCTGTTTAATGGGAATAATAATATAACACAACCAAAGAACACCTATATGGATTGGGTGGGATAATGCTGATTGAACCCTAAAGCAGAGCAAGGAATATTATAAGTCCAATAAATTATAGATATTTTTATAAATTTATTTAGAATCTATAATGGGGGGAAAAACTAATGCCACAGAGCAACATGTCAATTATGCTAATATACCTCAGCACTACGTGCCTGCATCACAGGTAGTTATAAAAAGTGGAAGGAGTCATGTGAGGGAGGCTGAGAAAACAGTTGTAATAACCCACAATGATAATGTTCACCCAGACGATCAATAATAGAGATATTACATGAAACAGAAGGGACCTGAAACGAAACTAATTTCATTGAAATTATTTTCCTGAATTGAAACACAGTTTCAATATGGGTTCACAGAGGGCCCAGGGATTCACAGAGGGCCCAGAGAACCACAGAAGAACAATCCCAAAAAGAAATATAGCACCTTTTTGCTGTGTTTTTTTTTTTTTTGATATCTGTTTTCCTTTTTTTTTTTTTTTTTTTTTTTATTGGGGGAAAACTACAAAGCATTTACAGTATAATGTTTACAGTCACAATTTATAGTGAGCTGATTTCCCAAAATATATTACCACTCAAGTTGACTTATCTTGTTACATTTAAAAATC
>CAUYRT010090336.1:0-11879 GCA_963574885.1 Lepilemur ruficaudatus | reverse complement strand
TTGGCCAACTAAAAATACATGTAAAAAATTAGCTGGGCATGGTGGTGCATGCCTGTAGTCCCAGCTGCTTGGGAGGCTGAGGCAGAAGGATCGCTTGAGCCCAGGAGTTTGAGGTTGCTGTGAGCTAGGCTGATGCCATGTCACTCACTCTAGCCCAGGAAACAGATTGAGACTCTGTCTAAAAAAAAAAAAAAAAGAAAAAGAAAAAGTGTGAAGCTTCTCAAAAGAGGATAGACAAATGGCCAATAAACATATGAAAAAATGCTCAACATCATAATTATCAGGGAAATGCAAATTAAAACCACAATGAAATATTACCTTACCCCAGTCAGAATGGCTTTTTATTAAAAAGTCCAAAAACAGCAGATGCTGGCATAGATGTGGAGAGAAAGGAACACTTATACACTGTTGGTGGGACTGCAAACTAGTACAACCTCTATGGAAAATAGTATGGAGATTTCTCAAAGAACTAAAAACAGACCTGCCATTTGATCTGGCAATCCCACTACTGGTATCTATCCATCCAAGGGAAAAGAAGTCATTTTATCAAAAAGACACCTGTACTTGAATGTTTATTGCAGCACAGTTCACAACTAAAACATGATTTTTTAAACCTATTTTCTCCTCACTGTTTTTCATCAAAAGTCAACTTGTGTTACAATCTTCTTTCTTTCTAACACCATTTACTCTGAGGGAATCCAAGTGCTATGTCATGAAGAAACTGTGCTTCTTGAGTTGAAGAGGCTCATATTGCAAGGACCAGATACTCCCTGCCAGCAGCCACGTGGTGCAGCCAACTTGGAGGTGGATCTTCGAGGCCCGGACAAGCCTTCGTTGACGACTGCAGCCCCCGCTGACATCTTGACCACCACCTAGGGAGAGAGCCTGAGCAGAGCCACCCAGCAAAGCCTCTCTTCCAAACTCCTGACTCACAGGAACTGTAAGATAATATTAATAATGTTTGTTATTTAAGTCACTACATTTGAAGTAATCTCTTCTGCAACAATAGATAATTAATAGAGATTTTAATGGTTTTAATAAACGATTAGATAAATAATTATATCCAGAGGTACTAATGATCAAAAATGACCCTATTTTGCCCACTAGGAATATTTTCTTTTTAGCTGTGGTGCGCTCTATGTAAATGGGTGAGGAAAAGAAAATTTTCCGAATGGAGAATCTTTCAGTGAGTCCTCAAAGCATATCCGAAAGCTGGCTGACTAGTCCATCCGCATGTAAGGCTTTCTTACTAATGCCCCTGAATTCCCTATCTCTTGCCACTTCCCTACTCCGTCCCAACTCAACTATATACCGTCATTTTCAGCCTTCCTCGCCCAATTCCTCACAGAAATACAGTTGGCCCTTGAACAATATTGACGTGAACTGCAGGGATCCATGTACATGTGGATTTTCTTTTGCTTGCACCGCCCCTGAAATGGCAAGACCAGCCTCTCCTCCTCCTCCTCCTCAGCCTACTAAATGTGAAGACAATGAGGATGGAGACCTTTATGATGATCCACTTCCACTTAATAAAGTGTGTAAATATATTTTCTCTTCCTTATGACTTTCTTAATAGAATTTTCTATTCTCTAGCTTACTTTATTGTACTAATAATAACACAGCTGAAACTGCCCTTTACAAATCAACAAAGGGCGAGAACTGTGGTAAGAGTCTGAAACTCTGTGAAGGCGCAGGCCTAGCTTATAGTAATAATGATAATAATGATCAGCCACTGTCTCCCTGTTTGCTTCTCTATAATGCTACTCTGCAGTCACATAGCTGGTGGTTGTAACAACTTAACAGTCTCCATAGATAACATCACCTTTTGGAAACCTAAAGGTAGTTTCTGAGATATCCTTCAGGCCCTGCATCCCCGTGGAACTGCTAACCCACCCAGGCCAGTGGCCCCTACCAAGGAACTGACTCAACTAGTATTGTGACCCCCACTCAAGAACCGGCTCAGCAAAGAAGATAATTTCTACATCCCTATGATTTTGTCTCAATTGCCTAATCCTTTGCCCTCCAAACTGTCTTTAAAACCCTTGTCTCCCAAATTCTCGGGGAGGCATATTTGAGGAATTTTTCCCATCTCCCCACTTCGCGCTCTGCAGAATTAAACGCTTTCTCCATTGCAAGCCTGACCACCTCAGTGTATTGGCTCTTCTCTGTGCAGCGGGCAATACAACCCAGCTGGGCAGCAACACAGATACAATACATATAACATGCAAAACATGCATTAATCAACTGTTATGTTATCAATTATGTGATTATTATGTTATTAGTAAGGCTTTAGGTCAATAGCAAACTATTAGTAGTTAAGCTTTTGGGGAGTCAAAAGTTATATGCTGATTTTCGAATGTGTGGGGGTCAGTGTCCCAATCCCTGTGTTGTTCAAGAGTAGATTATATTACAAAATAATACTATAAATATGTTTGCATATTTTTGAGCAACTCAAAAGAAAAAAGAAAGCATATGTTGTGAATAAATTTATTTTAGTCTTTAAAATGAACACAACATCATGAATCTGATTTGGTGGAATCAAAGACAGATGTGTGGAGACATTGGTGGGAAGGGTGGGAGTGATTAGGCTCCTTTGTAATCTCCATCAGTTCTTATCAAGCCACTTCAATTAACATAATATCCTTGTAAAACTGTATGTGCTCCTTATACAAATAAAGCCTTGAGACAGATCTTCTAGCCTTTATTCCCAAAAAGATTGTAGCCCCTAAGTCCCTCACATGTAGAAATTTCAGAGATGCTGTTGCAGACCATGGTCATACTTATTTAGGGTATTTCTAAAATCAACCCAAGTGTGAAAATACTTATTAATAAGTTAATTGGATGCTCAGCTTCTGATAGTCATTAATATTCTGACCAACTAAATTATTGGGTCAATGATAAATTTAATTATTTTTGATCAATTAAATTAACTAATGCAAGAATCATCCTCCAAGTTTGGCAGTAAAGGTTGATTTGAAATAATTAATGTCCAATGGTGGTTTATTTCCAAAAATATTAATGATTTGAAGCTCCTGAAAAATTTTGCTGTTCAATTACGGGTTAATTAGTATCTAAACTTGAATTACACAGAATCAAATAAAAGATATGAATTATGCAGCCATGATGTAATTTACAGAACCAAGCCACCATCACTGAATATTTCTTTAATTATGATATAGAACTCAGAATACTAGGCCAGCTTAATGAATGCTAAATTATAAGAATAATTGTAGTCTCTGTTGGCTATTTACCAAGGTTTTCTACCATGTACCTACATAAATTTCACAAGACTTGAATTTTTTTTCTTTGATATTAATTACTACCCACGGCATCTTCTCATTAATCAGTTTTCAAGCAATTAATTCTATCAAAAATGAAAAGTATTGGCCAAATTAGTTAAAGGCCATTTCCAGAATTAGACCATGGTAATTAATTTCCTGGTTTCTATGTTAATAAGTTGTCATATATTGTTCAGCAGACATTGATTAGAAACTACATCAGCCATGCAAATTAATGCAGGCCAATTGGTTTTCCTGTTGGAGAAAGTAAGGCCTAGTTTTGAAATGAAAAACAGAGGCAAGCTCAGAGCCAACTACATTGTTGAGGAGGCAGTTTTCTCTCACCCCCAAAGATATATCATTGCTAACGACTGTCAAAGTTCTTTTCCAGGTCTCCACAAATACAGTTCAGAACATTTTCTTGGCTGCCCTAAATTCACCCAAGCATGGTCACATTTCTACTGTGATTGCAAGATGTATAATTTTAAACATGGAAAATTATTGTGTCAGCAAAGTTTTGACTCTGCTTCAGAAAAATTATTGCTGTTAGAATACAATATGATAGTAAGGTATCTGAACTATAATTTACAAAATTTAAAATGTGAATTCATTTCTAAATTTTATCCATTAACAAAGGCACTCTTGTACAACTCATTAATTTTTTCAGCCATTTCTTTTTTTTGCCAAATCAAGGTATGTAATGTTTGTTCAGTTCTTTAAAAATGTTTTGTAATTTATGGTTTTAATGAATGTATTTTCATGTATGAAATATTTCAAACATAGTAAAGTACAAAGAATAGTAAGAAAAACACTAATGTGTATCTCATTCAGATGTAATACATGTATGTAAATATTTTTGTTTATACTTCCAATCTCTTTATTAAAAACAATGCAAATAAAAATTTACAGATACAGCTAGAAATCACCTCCATTTTTGTTTACACTTATTCTCCCTCTATTTGTTTATTTTTATTTTTAATTTTGAAACAGAGTTTTTCTATGTTGCCCATGCTGAATTTGAACTCCTGGGCTCAAGTGATCCTCCAGCCTCAGCCTCCCAAGTAGCTGGGACTATAGGTGCACAACACTGCACCTGCATCACTGCATCGCCTCTATCACTGCACCTGTGATAGAGGTTCCAGTACTCTGAAGTTGAAACATTATTTCTATGAATTTTTGAATACATTTCCATATATAATTATATAAAATTATGTTTATAATTATATATCAACCATATATAATACATGTATATAATTGATATGTACAACTGTTAGGTTTTTCTCATATTTTACTTTAACAGCTATTTCTAAATTGTCCACTAGTGTTATATATTCTTTTAAAAAGTCTTCTGGATTGCATATGATTAAATATATATATGTGTGTGTGTGCATGTGTGTATATATATGTGTGTGTCCACATGTATGTATATATACATATGATTAAATATGTATGTGTATATGCATGTGTGTATTATGTATATATGTAAACACATACATATATATTTATATATATAAATACTGTGTCATCTAACAGACTTATTTGTTTTTAATTTCAAAATACTACAGGAGTGCAGAAGTTTTAGTTACTTGAATTACTTTTTACAGTTTGAGTCAAAGTTATAAGTGAGTCCATCACCTAGATAGTGTGTATTGTACCCATTAGATGTGATTTTACCCATCCCATCTTCCCTTTCCCACCTGTTTGATTTCTTTTGAATTTTACTGCTATATAAACACACGAGTGTCAGTCATTTAGTTCCAATTTAATAGTGAGAGCATGTGGTGTTTATTTTTCCATTCTTGCAATACTTCACTTAGGATAATGTCTCCAGTTCCATCCAGGTTTTTTCAAAAGATATTAGTTCACCATTTTTTATGGCTGAGTAATACTCTATGGTATACATATGCCATATTTTATTAATCTACTCATGTATTGATGAGCACTTCAGTTGTTTGCACACTTTGCAGTTGTGAATTGTGCTACTATAAACATTCAAATGCAGATCTCTTTTTTGTAAAATGACTTTTTTTCCTTTGGGTGAATACCCAGTAGTGGGATTGCTGGATCAAATGGTAGCTCTGTTTTTAGTTCTTTGAGGTATCTCCTTACTAATCTCCATAGAGGTTGCACTAGTTTTCAGTCCACCAATGTATATGTGTTCCTTTCTCTCTATATCCATGACAGCATCTGTTTTGGGGACTTTTTGATAAAATCCATTCTCACTGGAGTTAGGTGATATCTCATTGTGGTTTTGATTTGCGTTTCCCTGATGATTGGAGACATTGAGCATTTTTTCATGTGTTTATTAGCCATTAGTCTATCTTCTTTTGAAAAGTTTCTGTTCATGTCATTTGCCCACTTTTTAATGGGGTTGTTTGATGTTTTCTTGCTGATTTGCTTGAGTTATTTGTAGATTCTGGTTATTAGCCCATTATCAGATGTATACCAGGAAAATATTTTCTCCCATTCTTTGTCTATTTGCTCTATTGATTGTTTCCTTGGCTGTGCAGAGCTTTTAAAGTTAATCAAGTCCCATTTATTTATTTTTATTATTGTTGTGATTGCCTTTGGGGTATTCATAAATTTTTTCCCTAGGCTGATATGTATAAGAGTTTTTCTGACCTCTTCTAGAATTTTTATAGTTTCATGCCTTAGGTTTATTTCTGTTATTCATCATGAATTAATTTTTGTAAGTGGTGAGAAGTGTGGATCCTGTTTCAGTCCTCTACATGTGGCTATCCAATATTCCCAGTACCATTTATTGAATAGGAATAATTTTCCCCATTGTAGGTTTTTGTCTGTTTTATCAAAGATCAGATGGCAATATGAGGATGGTTTTATATCTGGGTTCTCTGTTCTGATCCATTGGTCTATGTCTTTGTTCTTGTGCCAGCCAGTACTATGTCATTTTGGTTACTATAGCCTTGTGGTATAGCTTGAAGTCTGATAAAATGATGCCTCCTGATTTACTCTTTTTGGTTAAGGTTGATTTTGCTATTCAGGATCTTTTCTGGTTCCATACAAAGTGTAGCATTATTTTTTCTAGATCTGCAAAAAGTGACATTGGTATTTTAATGGAGATTTCATTGAATATGTAAATCACTTTGTGTAGTATAGAGATTTTAACAGTATTGATTCTGCTGATCCATGAGCATGATTTTTCTTTTTTCATTTTTTTACATCCCTGTGATTTCCTTCCTCAATGTTTCATAGTTCTACCTATAGAGGTCTTTCCCTTCCTTGGGTAAATATATTCCTGGGTATTTTAATTTCTTTGTTGCTATTGTGAAGGTTATTGTGTCTTTGATTTAATTTTCAGCTTTACTGTTCTTGGTGTATAGGAATGCTACTGATTTGTTTATATTCATTTCATAACCTGAGACTTTGCTAAATTCATTTATCAATTCCAAGAGAATCTTGGCAGAATATTTGGAGTTTTCTAGATGTAAGATCTTATGATTAGAAGCAAGCAATAGTTTGACTACTTCTTTCCCCATTTGGATGTTTTTGATTCCTTTCTCTTGCCTGATTGCTCTGGCTAGGATTTCCACACTATATTGAACAGAAGTGACAGTGGGAAATCTTGTCTGGTTTCAGTTTAAGTGGGAATGCTTTCACTTTTCCCCTGTTTTGTATGATGTTGGCTGTGGGTTTGTCATATATGGCTTCTACAATATTGAGTTATATTCCGTCTATGCCTATTTTGTTAAGAGTTCATATCATAAAAGAGTGCTGAATTTTGTCAAATGATTTTTCTGTGACTATCAAGAGAATCATATTGTCTTTGTTTTTGTTTCCATTTATGTGGAGCACCACATTTATAGATTTGCATATGTTGAACTATTCTTGCTTCTCCTAGATGAAGCCCACTTGATTATGGTGGATTATTTTTTTTTGATGTGCAGCTGAACTGGTTTACTAGGATTTTATTGATAATTTTTACATCTATATTCATAAGTAGTATTGGTCTGTACTTTCCCTTTTTTTGTTGTTGTAGCACATTCCTGGCTTTGCTACTAAGATGACATTAGCTTTGTAGAATGAGTTGGGGAGGATTCCTTCCATCTCTATGTTATACAGTAATTTCTGCAGTATAGGTAGCAGTTCTTCTTTGTAAGTCTGGTAAAATTAGGCTGTGAAAACATCTGGTCTGTGACTTTTTTGTTGAGAGATTTTTATTGCTGCTTTAATTTCATTACTTGATGTTGGTCTGTTCAGGAGTTCTATTTCTTCCTGACTGACTGAACCTAGGGAGGTTTTGTGTTTTCAAAAATTTATCTATTTCCTCAACATTTAAAAGTTTATGTGCATAGGGATTTTTATAGTATTCAGAGATGATATTTTGTATTTCTATGGTATCAGTTATAATATCTCATTTTTCATTTCTGATTGAGCTTATTAGGGTCCTTTCTTTTCTGTTTCTGGTTAATCTAGCAAGAGGCCTGTCAATTTGGTTCATATATTTGAAGAACCAACTTGTTCTTTCATTAATCCTCTGTATAATTATTTTGTTATCAATTTCATTTAGTTCTGCTCTAATCTTATTTTTTTTCTTCTACTGCATTTGGGATTGGTTTGCATTTCCACTTCCAATTCCTTGAGATGATTCATTAGATTGTTGATTTGTAATCTTTCTGTCTCTTGAATGTAGGCATTTATGATTATGAATTTTGCTCTTTGACTACTTTTGCTGAATCCCACAGATTTTGAGAACTTGTGGCCCCTTTGTCATTTAGTTTGAGAATCTTTTGATTTTCATCTTCATTTCCTCCTTGACCGAATAACTATTCAGCAGTAGATTGTTTAATTTCCATGAATTTGTGTAGAGTTGAGCATTTCTGTTGGAATTCATTCCTAATTTTATTCTACTGTGGTCTGAGAATATACATGGTATAATTTCTATTTTTAAAAAAATTTGTTGAGATATGTTTTGTGGCCTAGGATGTGAGCAATCTTAGAGAATGTTCCATGAGTTGATGAGAAAAATGTATATTTATTGGTTTTTGGGTAGAATGTGCTGTAAATATATGTTAGACCCATTTGTTCTAAAGTTCCATTTAAGTCCATTGTTTCTTTGTTTATTCTCTTCTTGAAAGATCTGACCCATTCTGTCAGTGAGATGTTGAAGTCCCTGGCTACTACAATCCTGCTGTTTATAATTTTGTTTAGATCAAGGAAGTTTGTTTTATTAATCTGGGTGCACTACTTTTAGGTGCATAAATATTTAGGACTGTTATGTCTTCTTGTTTAATTGTTCCCTTCACCATTATAAAATGACCATCTTTGCCTTTCATTACTTTTGCTGATTTGAAGTCTGTGTTATCTGTTATGAGAATGGCTACACCAGCTCTTTTTTGGTTTTCATTTGCACGGAATATTGTATTCCATCCCTTCACTTTGCATCTGAATGAGTCCTTGTGGTTTAGATGCATTTAGTGAAGACTTGCAGATACTGACTTGCATTTTTCATCCATTCATCCAGTCTATGTCTCTTGAGTGGCGAGTTCAAGCCATTCAAATTTATTCAAAGAATTGATAAGTGTTGTGGATTTCTGTTCATCCTGTGGAGTAGAACTTTCTTGCTTTGTTTTACTTCTTTATCCACTGTGGTATCTGGGCTATGATCTTTAGCTTTTTGGTGATTTTACACTGGTGGTTGTCTCTTGTGCTGATCCATGTGTAATGTAGCTCTGAGTACTTCCCGCAGAGCTGGTCTTGACAAATTCCCTCCATATTTGCTTGTCTGAGAAGTTCTTTATTTTCCCTTCATATAAGAAACTTAGTTTTGCAGGATATAAAATTCTATGCTAGCCATGATGCTATTTGAGAAGACTGAGAACAGGGCCTCAACCCCTTCTCGTTTGTAAGGTCTCAGTTGATAAATCTGCAGTTATTTTGATGGGTTTTCCTTTATAAATTACCTGCTGCTTTTGCCTTATGGCTCATGGGAGTGCTTTTTTCATGTTTACCTTGGTCAGTGTGATTATTTTGCTTTATGGTGATTGCCTCTTCACAATCAATCTTTCAGGGGTCCTTTGAACATCTTGTACCTGGATATCTAGATTTGTAGATGAATCTCCCAGGGAAATTTTTCTCAATTCTTCCCTCCAATCATTGTGTATTTTATTCTTTGCCCTCATTGATACCTATGATTTTTATGTTAGGCCTCTTTACATAGTCCCATATTTCCTGTAGGTTTTTTTCTTTCCTCTTGTTTCTCAGTTCTTTCTCTTTGACTGACTTGTTTAACTCAAAAATATTGTCTTCAACTCTGAGATTCTTTCTTCTTCCTATCTAGCCTCTTATTAAGCCTTTCTACTGTGTTTTATATTTCCTTTAATACATTTTTAGTTTCTAGAATTATTGTTTGATTTTTTAAAAATAATTCAAATTTCTCCATAAATTTTTTCATTCATTTCCTGCATTGTTTTTGTGGTTTATTTGTGTTGGGTTTCTATTTTCTCTTGAATTTTATTAAATTTCCTTACAATCCATATTTGAAATTCCTCATCTGTCATTTCAATCTTTTCATTTGTGTTGGTGTCCATTGGTAAGGAGTTAGTCTTCTCTTTTGGGGAGGTCTCCTTTTGCTCTGATTTTTCATGTTTCCAGAGTTTTTCACTGATTTTTTCTCATCTGGCCTCTCTTTTGAGACCTGAGAGTGCTCTGTCCGGCTTATAGGCCTGTCTTCAGAACCCTGAAGATCAATTCCTGAGTGCCAGGGAGAGGAGTGCTGGTCCTGCATTGCCTATGCGGTGTTCTATCAGGTTTGGTGTACTTCCTGGGTAACCTCTCGCCTGCTGTCTTCACCTCTACCCTACAGTGTGTAGTGAGTTATGTCCCTAGTTTACTCTTGGTGATGGTGGGTAGTACTTGTGAGTGTGAATCGGCTACACCATGTTTGCTTGAGTTGGAAGATGTTATGATGGGCTATATTGTTGTTCTCCCTGGTATTGGTTGATGTTTGTGTGATTGAGCCAGCTGCCAAGATGTTCTTTTGTATCTGTGGTAGACTGGGGTTCCCTAGGTGGATTGCTTGAGTGCCCCAAACTTTACGAGAGACCCTCTAGCTCCCAGGAGTTTCTTAATCTCCACCACCACTGAGGTCGTTGGAGAACTAAGACATTTTATAGCTAGGTTGTGGGAACCTAAAATGCTTTGCAAAGCCTTGAATGGGCTCAGAAGTTGCTTTTTCAGCCACTGGGGAGCTGCTTGTGGGAGGGTCAGGGGAAGCTCTCCAAACTGGGAGGGCTGCTCATGAGGCAGGGGCTAAATTCTTGTATGCTAAGGCCCTGGGTTAGGTTTTTTTCCACCCTTAACCAGTACTGCAGTTTTTCTGGGGGGAAGTGGCCACTTCTTGGACCTCCACATACTCTGTAAAATTGAGATAGTGAATGCTGTAAAGTGCATGCAAATTGACCTCCCTCTACCTATGTGGCACTTGCCAGAAGGAACAAGCTGCAATGGTGTTTTTGGCTCCTGTGACCAGCTCTCATCTCTCAGGAGAAGCACTTGAAAGCTTGATGTGGTGGGTGGAGACCTGGGACTTCCTGGTGAGTCCTTATTCTCTGCCACAGCAGAGGTGAATGTGGGAGTGTGACTGGGCGGGGCTGCTGTGGGTGAGCTTGCCCTTAGGCTCTATAAAAGCTGGCAAGGAAGCTGTTTGGGCAGGACTCAAATGTCTGCTCTCAGCTTCTGGGCATGGCCACCAGGGAGGGGCTGAAGTGGCTCCACACAACCAGAAAGTCTACTTGTAGAGGCAGGTCCATCTGAGATTCACAAACTGGCAGTCTGCAGTGGACCTTGCTCTTCTCCCCTCTCCTCTGCTCCACCGTTTTCCCTTGGCATCTGCTGGCAGGCAGGAGCCCGAGCCAGCTGAGCTCCCCCATGACTGTGCTTTGGGCAAGCAAGTTCCCCATCCTGGATCCCAGCCTGAGTTCAGAGTATAGCTCTCTCAGGAGGGAAGGGGGCCCCACAAGTACACTACAGCTTGGACTCATACTTCTCTCTCCCTTCAGATCTGCTCATGCGGGCTCCCTCACCTCCTGAGACAAAGAAGATCAATCCCTGACCATGCCAGGGAGAAGCACGCTGGTCCCAAGTTGCCCATGGGCTGCCTGAGCAGGATCGATGTCCCTCTACCTCAGAGTGTGTCCTGTGCTTATTGAGCTGCTGGACAAGCAGCACCGAGGGACTGGTGAGCATGGGGCATACAGTCTCAGCACCCCTCAGTCCACTGGAGGACCCCAAGAAGAAAGGCCTGAGCCAAACTTCCTGTGGAAGCCTCAGCGTGGTGGCTGATTTATCTGTCTTGGCAGCTGCAAAGAGGGGAAGAGGAGGAAAAAAGTTTGGGTGGAGGAATGCTAGTACTCTGGTCATCTCTAACCCCTTCTTTGGGAGGTAGTGTGCACAGCTCTGGAGTCATGACAATCATCTGTGACCCACTGGACCCTTGTGGCTCTTGCAGTCTGGCTCGGAGTTGGGAAATATCTGTGTGGGAATGAGCAGGATGGAACCTGCGAAGTTGAATCTCCCTGTGGAGGACAAGGGTGCATGGTGGCTGGAGAAGCAATATGGCACCTGCAGGCCCAGCTTGGGTAC
>CAUYRT010090335.1:0-16633 GCA_963574885.1 Lepilemur ruficaudatus | reverse complement strand
ATACACAATACATATATTTGTGTGTATATATATAATATTCTATCTATCCATACACACATACACACACACACACATCTCTATTGATTCTCTTTCTCTGGAGAACCCTAATACAAACACTTGCTATACACTTAGTGAATTTATTTCTTTTTCTTCAAAAGTCGAGAGAAACCCCTTGAGGCCACAGTTAGCTATTTCCCTCGAATACATCTTACTTAAAAGGTTTCTTCTAAGATGATGCAAACATCACATCATTATAGAACTTGGAACAACTTCCATATAAAAATCTTAGAGAATAATTGTTCAAAGGTTGATTCATCTTCAGAGGTTTCTTTCTAAAGGACAAAGGTCCTTCCCAGTCACCTTACTGATATGTGACTATATAGTTTGATTTGCAGTCATTACTATTGGTCTTCCTTCTCATGGAAAAGTAACAAACACCACAGTTGAAATAGGTGCCCTGTTGAATTCTGCAACCACTTGCCCCAAATAAGCAGAAAAGTACAAAGCAGAGGATGGAAACATTTAGAATAATTGTATGGTGCTATAAAGATTATACGATGTGTAGAAATTCCATTTTGACTGATCTCTAAATAACCTGAATGAGAAAAATTTTGCTTAACTGATTATTTAAAAACAATTGTTCTCTAAGTGGGCTTTCAAACCAAGAGCATCAACATTGCTGAATCAAAAATTCTAGTGATAGAGCTTATCAATATATGTTTTTACAAGCTCTCCAGGTGATTACAGTTCCCACTGAAGTTTTAGAAACATTGTCTTAACAGAAGCAAACAAATAAAAGGAGTCTAGACAAAAGAGGCTCTGATAGATACTCGATATGCATAATATTTAAAATTCTACCATAACTAGTTCAGAGCCCAGCCTCTGAGAAGTACTCTTTTAGTTTTGATTGGTTCTTGGTAATTTTTTCCTAATTCCTAATTATGTTATTTCTTTCAGCACAGTCTAGGATTATTATCTTAGTAATTTCCTGAATAGTAGAAAGTATAATAAAATGATGAGGAAAAATATGTATATATATTTACATATGTACAGAGAAACTATAAATTCTTTTAAATCTCCTGATTAAGGAATGAATATACCTTAATTCTTAATACTATTAATAATTGAGAATACTTCTACCATGTCATTAGTGTTTCAATGGGATAGTTTTTAATGCAACATCAGCAGTATGCCAGAAAACTGGGTGAACATAACAAATAGAATATTACAATTTATATATAAATATTCATTAAATAATATATATGTATTTTTTTAAATATAATTATACATAGTTTCTTTTTAAAGGAAGCAGAATATCTAGCCTAAAATGCAGGCTTTGCACAAGTGTATATTTTATCTTTTCTCTAACATCCCACTATGGGACAAAAACTATTTACTATAGGGAATAAATCTATGAAAGAGGTAAGAATGGGATCACACTAAGAGAATAGAGATTTTGTTGAATTCCATAAAAGTATAAAGTTGTTGAGATTGTACTGAAAGATAAACCATAGAGGAGGAATCTGTGGACTAGACATGTACAACAGAAGGCTGCAGATGAAGTTTCAGTTTCTGAGAAACTCCCAACTTCCATACTCACTCAATCTAAAGTAGGAATCACAGGCTACATACCTGACTCTATAGTCATAGCTTCACATCTATCTTCTGATTGAAGGAAAAGGCTAATTAGGAAAATAGACCTTAAAAAGGCAGAAGAAAGAGACACTAGATGCTTTTATTACCAATCTAGTCTTTGGATCATAACAGCAAATGAATAAGGAAAAGTCTAGATTATTGACAAGAAACCATTAGTACAATGGAAATATCATAGAGTAATAAAAATGAACAAACTAAAGATATGCAATAATATGGATGCTCTAGGGTGAAAGAATAACATCAGTAAATGGATTGTCATCCATTTACTCTCCTCCCTGGGATTTGCAGGTATCTCTCAGAGGAAGAAAAAAAGAGCAAATGGCCTGCTCACCCAAACAGAAACCCAACCAATATAGGGTATATGTGATACGAGTGTCCAGACTGCACAGCTCTATTCATTGTATGATTTATCATACTCAAGTTCTTCTTAGAGGAGCTACACATTTTTACCTTTTTATGTATTTATAAAAGTACATGAAGAACATATAACCTGTAAAATGTTTTCCTTTGTTTTCTACTTTAAGTATTCTAGTATGAGATGAACACATCATTAAAATTTTATGTATGTTTTCATATAGATAAAAATATTCTAAGTTTATGAAATAAAAGCACATTAAATCATTAGAAAGCTAGGACAATTGCAATTGCAAAAAACGTTCAATGAGAACAAATTTATACCCATATCTAACCTGCAAAATTTTGTGTCTGTTTTACTAAAAAGAGAAGAGTTATTGCTAGAAGAACTGAACTTTTCCCTTTAATGTTTTTTTCAATGAATCTATGACTTGTTTATTTCTCAGGCTATAGATAATTGGATTTAAGAAAGGAATTATAACAGTGTAAAATAGAGAGTCTATCATGTCTTGGTCATTAGATTGTAGAGATGGAGGGAGCACATACATGAAGAGAAGAGGGCCATAGTATAAAAACACAGATAATAGGTGAGCTCCACAAGTGGAGAAGGCTTTCCTTATGCCTTTGACTGACTTCTTTTTTAAGATTGTAAAGAGAATAAGTGTATAGGAGATAAGAACAGTCAGAATGGTGAATGCTTGAATTGAACCAGCGAAAATATAAACCAGGAGATAATTAATAGAAGAGTCAGTACAAGAAATCTTTAACAATGGGATAATGTCACAGAAAAAGTGATGTATTATGTTAGAATTACAGAAGGTTAATCTGAATAAAAAACCCACATGAATAGTGGTATGAAGAAAGCCACCTAGGAATGACAAGATTAATAGCCGGATGCATAGTGCATTGGTCATAATCACTGGATAGAGTAAAGGTTTGCATATGGCTACAGAGCGATCATACGCCATTGCTGCCAAGAGAAAACATTCTGTGGTTACACTGATTGCAAAGGAAAAAAATTGTGCCATGCATTCAGAGAGAGACATCATCTGACTCTTGGCTAAGAAGCTGACCAGCATCTTGGGTATAACTGTGGAAGATACCCAAGCATCCACAAAGGCTAAACTCCCAAGAAATAAATACATGGGGATGTGAAGGTGAGAGTCATTCCAGATGAGAGCAATCAGACCAAGATTCCCCACCATGGTGATGAGATATATCACCAAGAATACCAGGAACATGGTGATTTTCCACTCTGGTTGATGCGTAAGTCCTGTGAGAACAAACTCTGTCAGCAATGTTGCATTTTCCTTTGCCATGTCCTCACTTGGTGTCCTGTGCAATAACATGCAGTAAATGTAAAAATACATATATTCATATGTAACTATTATAAGTTGAAACTGGGAGAGATGAGTTGAAGTAAAACCAAACTCTCATCTGATTGCCTTTTAATTTTACGTGTTACTGTTAAACTGCAGAAAACTAAACTAGAGAAAATACAGCTACTGTCCATTCATTGAAAATAAAAAATTCAGTAAGTTTAAAAAGAATGTTTGCAATGTAAGTATGAATTGAAATTGGGGAATAGGTGTTAGAATAGACTGTATACTTATAGCCCTATTAATTTTATCAATACTATAATTGATTGATACAATGTTTGAGAAACTAAAGAAATGAAAAAAATGCTATATTTTTTCCCTAAAATGTGCAGGAATTAACAGGTTTATAAAACAAGAGAAGCATTCTACTTGTGTACTAAATTTATGTGGACACTGGTGAATATGCTAGAAAAATTGTATACCTGGGACCTGGATGCAGTGTCAAGGCAAAATGTTTTTGAAGGACCTGAAATAAAAATAATGAATTTAATGCTCTATGAAAGATCTTGAGCTTTATTCTTCAGGCAATAAGCATATACCAAAAATTTTAATATGGGGAATGGCATCATCATATATTTTTTAATTTTAATTTTTGATAGTGGAGAAAATATGCTGCCGGAAGGGGAAATTGGTGTCAGGCATACTAATTAGGGACATGTTAATAAGTTTCCTAGGGACCCCAAATCAGATTAAACATGAGAATTGCCTGGGAGAGTTTTTTGTGAAAAATATAGGTTGTCGGATTTCAGTGCAGAAATGAATTTAGTTCGATAATTAGATCTAGGAACTCGCATTTTGAAATTACCCTCTAAGTGATTCAAATGCATGTGAAGTGTCTACTCCTTGTGTGATAGGACATTGGAAGAGATGATGGAACAATGAGATAGAATCAAAAGAATTCAGAATGTAGAGTCTCTAGTATTCTGTAAACATATTTGATGTGACTAAAGTGGTCAGTGAAGGAGAGAGGAGTCACTTGGCTTGGTAGATGATCATTAAGAATTGAGATTGAGAAGTAGAGGTGCTGACAAATTTATGGAGTTAGCATCATTTCAACAATTAGGTGAGATCTAGTCAGTAATATGAGCCTATTAGAGCTTAATAGACATTATCACTTGGAATCACTGTGATAGTAGAGGGTAGAGTTAGGAATACCCTATCCATTGGAGAGTAGACAAAAAAAGAAATGGCAAGAAAAGAAACTTGAGGAAGTTATGTTAAAGATGTAACAAATAGGATTTATATCATTTATAAGATGGCCAAGATCTGATCCTCTTTTTCTGCCACTCAAGTCTCGGTGACTATCACTGGTTATCTACTGCTCTAGGAGCTAAAAAGAAGTAGAAATTAATTTTCCCTTTCCTCCCGCATCCAGAATGAAGGGACATGATATATGCTAGCCAATGAAATACACCCACCCTACATTTGGAAAGTAGAGAGAGGAAAAAAAGGGTACAAGGACAAAAGCGGAATTTGGTTGCAAAGTCAGAGAAGACAGAAATACCAGGACTTCACCTAAAGCATCCTTCATCCTCATCAGTGGCATTTACAGTGTGAAATTTTTCATCTGAAGTCCAGTAGAGGTAGGAACAGCCCTCGTTGAGCTAATGTTGGGGCATGAAGTTGGCTGTTCACTGGTTGCCTTACTTCCTTCTGCTCCTGCTAATTTTTCCAGCTGACTACTCCAACCTCCCTACTCATTTCTGTGTAACCAATATCCATCGAATATTCCCATCTCCTAATGCAACCGAGAGCTGGCTCCAAAAGGAGATGATGAAGATACCAGAAAGGATACTAAGCAGACTGATCAGAAAAGTGGGAGAGAAACTGGAAAGCTGAGTGTTGTGGTCACAGAAAAGGAAAGGGACTCAACGACAAAGTGGAATACTGTACCAAATATGAAAATGAATGCTGTAATAAGGCAATGAGTGAATAGAGATCTTGGAGTGTGGAAACTGGCAAAATCTTAGTGGCTTTTTTGAGAGCAGTTTCCAGTTTCCATTTTGTGATCGAGCTGTGGCCAAAAACAATTTAAAGTGAATAGGAAACAAGTGGCACAACAGTGTGGAGCATGAAATAAAATACTCTAGGAAATGCGGAGAACATCTGGCATTTGTAGACAAATGTACATTTTTTTTATTGTAGAAAGTTTTAATAAATGTCTTCAAAGAAGAGGGGAGTTGAGGGCATGGAAGGGGAGGGCAGAGGGAAGATGAAAGGGAAATTTGAGAGAGTGAAAAAAATTGGAAGAAGAGAAATAGAGAATAAAAATGTCATGTGTGAATACAGGTGAGAAAGACAAGCCAAAGAGGAGAGAGAGAGAAAGTATTAGGGAAAGCTGAAGGTGAATAAAGGGAAAGGCTTATAGCCTTGGGAGTAAATGTTTGTCTTAAACCTGGTATTCATTTAGGATTGTCAACCCTAGGAATCTTTTTTTTTTCTTTTATTCAATATCTAAGTTTATTTCCATATGGAGTTAGTGTATGAGAGGTTTGATTTTAAGTTTTACTTTATACATTTTGTGTTTGTTAATTTACTAACATTGTCTGAAATTTCTTTGCATATTTTTAAATTTAATTTAATGTAACTTAATTTTACTTTTTGAGATAGGGTCAGAGTCTATTGCCCAGGGTGGAGTGCAGTGGCATGATCATAGCTCACTGCAACCTTAAAATCCTGGGCTCAAAATATCCTCCTGCCTCAGCCTCTCAAGTAGCTGGAACTACAGGCATGCATCACCATGACTGGCTACATTTTCTATTTTTTTGTAGAGACAGGGTCTTGCTATGTTGCTAAGGCTTGTGTTGAAACCTAGTCTCAAATCATCCTTTTTTCTTGGCCCCCAAAGTCCTCAGATTATAGGTGTGAGCCAATGTGATTGACGTCTTTCCATATTTGAAAGTTGCTTTACCTTTGTTCTGACAGTGATTGGAACTGACAATGTATAGAAATTCTGCTGATTACTTGAGTGGATTTTCCTCTCTGCCAGTTTTTTAACAGAATATAATTGAACCAATGACTAGAACCTGATACAGCAATAGATATAATTAATGGGAATGATTACAATTGTTAAATACATATGTATTTAGAATGGACTTACTCCGTGTAATTCCAAATCACTAAATAGTTGAAAATTATCAATTTCAATTTGTATGTGGGTATGTGGTTACTTATTAAGTTATAAATACTGGAAAGAGCAGCCCAATAAAAATGTTCTGCATATTTCCATATATATATATACACACACACACATACACAGATATGCATATAACTGTCACCAGTTGTCAGAGTGGGTGAAAGAATACAGGAGTTAATAGTTAAGTGACTGACCTTAAAATTTTTAATGAGAGAATGTGATTAATTAAAAAGCATGGATATCTATATCAGAATCGGAAATAATTCTAATATAAGAATAATTATGATCTGAATCTTTAAACCCAGTTTTAAATCATTTCATGCTCTAGTTCACTACAAGCTATCTTACAAAGTCATTATAAGGCTAACAAAATAATAAAATATCATTAAAAGAATAATCCAGTTTTACAACTATTTTCCTTATCTGTATGTACTTGTGAAAATAAAATACAAAGATAATCCAGTAATAGTTATCCAAATTTAATCTCACTATTTTGATAGCTTGTATACTCAATCTAAAATTATAGTAAATTAAATAGCATTTTTAACATTTCTATAAAGCAAAATGAAGATTATAGAAATCACTTCTCTCTTACCCATATCTTAAAAGAAATTGTGATCCCTTAAAAGTGTTAGTCTTTCTAAAATGGAAAAAAATACAATAGCACAGGAATTCCAACAACACTGGTAACAATTCATTGCATTGTCATTCATTTTGGAGGCTTCATTTCCCAGTCTTAGAAAAATGTTTATATAAATGTCTTTTGAACACAAGATTCAACCAATGGTGTGATTGTGTGCTATTGACAGAAGAGGAAGGAGTGGGAACTGACATTCCCATAAGAGTGCCAGAGAATTCCCTGTAGGACAAATTGAAGCTGTTCTATCATGCATTGTGTATTTGGATGTGTATGAGAGGTCCAGGTTGTCCCAAGGGGTATTACAGATTTCTCAAATCATAAATATCATTTCACTATAGACACTTCTAGTTTTATCATTTGAAATAACATTTTATGTCACTATTTTCCACAACAGGTGACACTTCTCACATGTTTATGCAAACTGCAGTTTATACATAAAATTTGTTCCTCTGAGTCCTTTCATTAGTATGGTCTTGTCTTAGATAATCAAAACACTATTGTAATAAGGCTAAAACTTTAGATTCTCTTTAGGAGCCAGCCCCAAGTACAGTTGTTCTCCCCATGCAAATTGCAGCTTAAATTTAGACATATATCTAGTTCCCCCATTTTCAGCCAAAATCTGATGGGAAATATTACCAGGCCAAGGCCAGAAGAAGGAAGACATGAAAAAGAAATACAAGGACCACAGTGGGAGGTGGTCTTGGTCTGTGCTTCCCAAACTAATGTCTACAAATTTCCTGGAGATCTTGTCAAAATGCACATTTTGCTTCAGGAGTCTTTATTTCTTACAAAGTGATGCCTGTGGACATTTACCACCAACAGAGCCTTCATTATTGGAAGACCTTGATCATTAGAGAGCCTGGATCATTGGAGAAACAATAAATGAAACGTGTAATTGGTATGCACAGAGAGAAGCAGGGAGGAGCCAGATGTATCTAGGGAGGCCAGCAGGAGTGGGATCTCAAGGGGCCTTGGAGGGTAGTTCAGAGATTTGTTCCTTACCCCAATATACAGAAAAGCTATTGAAGGATTAATGAAGAATTTTCAAAATGATGGTAAGATGATCAGATTTTCCTTTAGAGCAAAATGTTAATGAACATTCATTCAGAAATAAAATATAATTTACTTATTTATAAATTTATATTTTATATATGAATAGTGACACATAACTTTTCTTGACAGTAAAAGGAATTTTTAAAGAAAAAAAATAACCTACACCTGGCTCATAAATATTACATTAGTTATAAAATAGGGGGCATATTTTTTGGTAGACTCATTAACCAATTATCACACTTTCATAGAATTTTTCTAGAAAAAGAGAAAGAGGTAGGAGAAATATAACATAGATAACACAGAAGTTACTGTGTAAACTCCATAAAAAAGGTGAATTAAGCAGTATGGTATGTAGAGGTGGATATTAACATAACACAAAATTACTAAATTGAGTACCCCTTAAATTTTCTGTAACTATCTCCTCACTCATTTTGTTGCTTATCTTTGAACACAAAATGCCTGCATTGCTGCATCCAATATGGGTAGTCTTTTCAATTTTAGCCATTTTAGGGGAGTTCTGGATTCTCATTGTGGTATCAATTTGCATTTCCCTGATGTCTAATTATGTCCAACATCTTTCTGTGCCCTTATTTCACATTTGCATTTGTTGACATTTGTTGTTCAATTTGTTGACCTCTTTTTAATGGATTGTAATTTTCTCTGGTAATTGCATTTTAAAGGTTCTTTATATGTGCTGGCTGTAAGTCTTTTTATCAGATATATGATTGGAAAATATGTTCTGAGGGAGCTTGATTGCATTTTCCTTCCACAGGACATTGCTTTGCTCCATTAAACTTATGATGTTATGTTGATTGAATCTATGGATCAAGAAGTAGCCACTACCTAGACTTACAGGTAAGACAATTTTGAGTTGGAAGTTGGGAAACAAATCCAACAAAAAGTCAGGAGCCTTCTATCTAAGTGATATTTCTAGGGGTCCAGTGGTATGGGACATATTGAGTAACCAGTTGTAAGCTAAAAGATAAGTCACTGCATCTGGGTCTCCCTACAAACAAACAAGTGCCCCTACATATTCTAGGCCTCTGGGTTATGGAGACAACATAATCTCATTTGGGTATATTATTCTGGCCCATTTACTGAGATACCTATAAAGCTGCTAGAATTTCTGTGGTGTTCATAACTCAAGAAATCTCTGCTGTAGGTCTAGGCTACTGTGCAAACTGCTCTGATCATGTGCCTTATGATCCAGTAAACCTACTTATATTTGACATGGGAGCAGCAGATAGAAATGCTTTTTGTGCACTTGGCAGACATACATAGGTGAATAACAGTATAAGCACCTAGACTTTTGAAGCAAAGCCATGTCATCCTCTACCACTAACTGTTCTTTTGAGAAAAAGTTCTTGGTCTGCTCTAGGACTTACTTGAGGCTGAAAACTAAATAACAGTCAATGAAGTTACCATGAGACCTCAAGAGCCCATCATGAGCTGGGTGTTTTCTGACTAAGTAAGCCGGATAGTTGTGCGTACACAACATTCCAGCACTGAATGGAAATGATATGTATGCCATCTGGCCTGAGCAGGTGCTGGAAGCACAGGTACATTAAATGAAGATATGGCCCAAATGCCCACCATGCCTAATCTTGCTACATTGCCTTCTCTCTGTCAGTCTCCACTTATGGCCTCATGGGGAGTCATCTATGATCAAATCATGATGGAAGAGATGACTTAGGCCTGGATACAGATGGTTGTGCTATATATTCAGACACTGCTGAAAAGTGGAGGGCTGCAGCATTGTAGCTTCTTTCTGGGACACCTCTGAAGGACAGTGGTAAAGGGAAATCTTCCCAACTGAAAAAATTCCTAATGCGGTACTTGGTTGTTCAATTTGCTTGAAAGCAGAAATGGATAGACATGTGATTATATACCAATTAATGGGTCATGGCTAATGGCTAGGCTGGGTGGTCAGGGACCTGGAAAATTGGTGACTAGGAAATTTGGGGAAAAGTACTTGTTCTATTTGGGCAAGAATCCTATAGATATTTGCTATGGCTTGAATATGTCCTCTCCAAAATTCAGATGTTGAAACTTAATGGCCAGTCTGATGTTATTAAGAGGGTGGGACTTTTAGAGGTCATTACATCATAAGGGCTTCTATCCTTTTGACTTTGCTAAAGCCCTTATAGCAAAGCTTCCTGAAGCATTCAGTTTCCTTGCCTTTCTGCTTTCAGCCATGTGAGGACACAGGGTTTCTCCCCCTGCGAGAAGTGTTCAAGGCATCATCTTGGAAGTGTATACTGGACCCCCATCAGACAACTCAAACAGCCTTGACTTTGAATGGCTCAGCCTCCAGAACTACAGGAAAATAAATGTCCTTTCTTTATATGTTGCCCAGTCTCTGGTATTCTGTTATAGCAGCACAATTGGCATAAGGCAGAAATTGGTACCAAATAGTGATGTCCTGTTATAACAAATCACTAAAATGTGGATGTGAAAGTGGCTTTGGAACTGGGTAATGGGTAGAAGCTGGAACAGTTTTTAAGTCATGCTGGACAAATCCTGAATGGAGCACCAAGGGTGATTCTGGTTAGAGCTCAGGAGAAGAGAGAGCTGTAGAGAAAGTATCGGTCTTCTTAGAGATTACTTAAGGGATCATGAGCAGAATGTTTGTAGAAATGTGGATAATAAGGAATATTTTGATGATGTCTTAGATGGAAATGAGGAATATTTTATTGGAGATTAGAGGAAACGCCAACCTTGTTATAAAGTGGCAAAAACTTGCCTAAATTTTTTCTGTGTCCTACGAATTTGTGAAAGGCAGAATTTATGAGCAAAGAACTTGAATATTTGGTGGGAGAAACCTCTAAGCAGCAAAGTGTTGAGGATATTGCATGGCTTCGTTTAATTGCTTATAGTCAAATACAATCACAGTGAAACTATTCAAACATGCAATTAATAATCGAAAAAGAAGCAGAACATAAAGATTTGGAAAATTCTCAGCCTGACCATGTAAAGCATAAAGATGCATATTTAGGAGAGAAAACCAATGGTGTGGCCAAGTGACCATTTATTAAAGAGACTAGTTTGGGTAGAAGAAAGTCAGGTGTTATTCATCAAGACAATGGGAGAATGGCTCAGATGGCATTTCAGAGACCTTTGAGGCTGCCATGCCCATAACAGGTCCAGAGTGCCAAGGCCTTGAGGGCAGAGTGGTTTCCAAATAGGTGCCCATGCACTTGTGATACTTTGGGGCTCATTGCTCAAGGGTACCTGTAGTCACTGCTCCCTGAATTCTGGCACAGTGCTCCTCAGCCAATCCAGCTATAGTTTAGGTTGTCCCAGGTGCAGGGTGAGCTACTTCCCCAGAAGACAGAAGCAGTAACCTTGGCAATGTCCATGTGGTACTAATTCTGCAGCCATCCAGAATGCAAGAACTGTGAAGGCATGGCTTCCTCCACCTACATTTCAAAGGATGCCTCAAAGAAACTCTCGACCTAGCATAGACCTGTCACAGGGGCAGAGCCACCCCAGAAATCCCCCACTAGGGCAATTCCCAGTGTATCTGTGAAGGTAGGGCTGCCCCAAGTCCCTAGACCTGTATAGCCCACAGCATGCCATGTTAGTCAGGGAGAACTGCAGGTACTGGACTCTAGCCCATGAGAGATGTGGTGTGCGCTGTACCCAGCAAAGCCATGAGGGTGGGTTTCCTTGGATACTTGGGGACCCAATACCCACCCACTGTTTATGGAAGATGAGGCATGGAATTAAACATTATAAAAAAGTTTTAAGATTTAATGTTGTTTGCCCTGTTGAGTTTTGGAATTACTTGAGACCTGTTACCTCTTTTTCCTTTCCCATTTCTCCTTTTTGGAATAGAAATTTCTTTCCTGTCCCTCCATTGTATTTTGAAAGCCTGTGATTTGTTTAATTTCATGGGTTTACAGCTGTAAAGCAATTTGCCTCAGAATGAAACATATCTTTGGGTCTCATCCATATCTGATTTAGATGATATCTAGATGAGATTCTACGTTTTTGAGTTGATGCTGGAATGAGTTAAAACTTTTTGGGCTGTTGCGATGGAATGAATGCATTCTGCATCAGAGAAGGACATGAATTTTGGGAGGGCTGTGGGCACAATGCCATGGTTTAAATGGGCTCCCTCCAAGATTCAAGTGTCAAAACTTATAGCTAATGTGATGATATTAAGAGGTGTTGCCTTTAAGAAGTGATTAGGTCATGAGGGCTACTTCCCTTTTGAATCAGATCAAAGTGCTTATAAACAGGCTTCACACAGCATTTGGTTCACTTGTCCTTCTACCTTCTACCATATGGGGACACAGCTTTCCTCCCTACCAGACGATGCAGCAATAAGGTGCCTTTTTAGAAGCAGAGAGAAGTCCCCAGACAATCAAACCTGATGGCTCCTTGATCTTGGACTTCCCAGCCTTTAGAACCATAAGGAAGTAAATTTCTGGGTTTTTTAAAACATAAATTGCACAGTCTGGTCTTCTTTTATAGGAGCACAAGTGGGCTAAGACAATGTTTGTAGCTCATATAAATGTTCGCCAAAGGGTTATCTCAGTGGAGAAGACTGTTAGTAATCAAGAGGAGGGCAGGCATGGTGGCTCATGCCTGTAATCCTACCACCTTGAGAGGCCAATGTGGGAGAATCACTTGAGGTCAGGAATTTGAGACAAGCCTGAGTAAGGGCAAGATACCCCATCTGTAATAAAAATAGAAAAAATTAGCCAGGCAAGTTGGTGCACACCTGTAGTCCCAGCTACTTGGGAGGCTGAGGCAGGAGGATCAAGTGAACTCAGGAGTCCGAGGTTGCTGTGAGCTAGACTGATGCCATGGCACTCTAGCCAGGGCAAAAGAATGAGATCTGTCTCCAAAAAATAAAATAAAATAAAATAAAATAAAATAAAATAATAATAATAATAATCAAGAGGCTAGGATGATCATTCTTTAGATACCAGTTGACCACAAGAAATTAAGGTCAATGGAGAACTCTATGATAATAGAGATTGAGATTATACATGGGCTCAGTAATATGCACTTCCACTTATCAAAGCTGACTGACCTGTCTAGGGCTATTGCCAAGTGTCAAATCTACCAGCAGAAGAAACCAATACTGAGTCACCATTCAACCAGGTGGCATATTGGTTATGCTTGGATTGCTTTTTATCATGGCAGTGTTTTGTTTCTAGTAGAATAGATACTGACTCTGGATACAGAAATGCCTTCCCTTTGCACAATGCTTCTGTGAAAGCTACTATTCATGGACTTTCAGAATTTCTTATTAATTGTTATGGTATTCCACATAGCCTTCGTTCTGATCAAGGAACTCACTTTACAGCAAATGAATTGGAGAAATGTGATTATGTTCACGGAATTCACTGATCTTACCATATTACTAAGTTCAGCACCATCCTGAAACAGCCAGTATAGTAAAACCGTGGAATGAATTCAAGACTCAATTTACAGTATCAACTAGGTGGCAATACTTTGCAGGGCTGGAACAAGATTCTTTAGAAGGCTGTGTATTATCTGAATTAGCTTCCAATATATGGTGCTGCTCCTCTCATAGACAGGATTCACAGGCCTAGAAATGGAAATAGTCAAACTGGAATTGAGACCATTCATTACTTCTAGTGACCCACTAGTAAAATTTGCTTCTTGTTCCTGCACTTTCATGCTCTGTTGGCCTAAGGCTTAGGTTCAAAAGAGGAATGTTTATTCTAGGAGACACACCATGATTCCATTGAAGTGGAAGTTAAGATTGCCACCTGGCCACTTTGATCTTCTCATCCCTCTGAATCAACAGGCAAAGAAAAAAATGACTGTGCTGATTGGGGTGATCCTGACTACCAAGAAGAGACTGGACTACTAACCCACAATGGAGGTAAAGAAGGCTATGTCTGGAATATAGATGATTACTTAGGGGATCTTTCACTGTTATCATGCCCTGTAATTAAGGTCAATGGAGAACTTTAACAACTCAATCTAGGCAGGACAATTACTGATCAAGAATCATCAGGAATAAATGTTTAGGCCACCATGCCAGGGAAAGAAATACTACCACTAAAGTGCTTGCTGTAGGCAAAGGGAATAGAGAATGAATAGTGAAAGAAGGTCATAGATACCAGCATTGCCCACATGACCAGTTACTGAAATGAGGACTGTAATTGTCACAAGTGTTTTCACCTTTTTAGTTATCAATATGTGTCTGTATACATACTCACATACACATATTTATATATATATATATATATATACACATAGCATATATCTTTGTTTTTTCTCTGATAGTCCTTTGTCATGTAATGTAAGACGTATTGACTTTATAGCATAGTTTTTAAATACTGTTAATTTTACATCATAATACTTCAATTACTAGATTTCAAAGAGAAGAGTAAACATTACCTAAAGACGTAACCTCCTCTTCTGAAGAAGATGTTCGTGAGTTGACAATTATATGCAAGATAATTGCATCATTTTAGCTAGAATTATGATTCTTTGTCTTTTTTTTTAGTCATTAACTATGGTTTAAGAAGGTTCATAAGGGTGCCAAGTTGACAATGAGGAGACTTGTGATGGATGTTTTTATGTGTCACTTTGACTTGACCAGGGGATGCTCAGACACCTGGTAAGACTTTATTTGTGGATGTGTCTTAAGCCTGTTTCCAGAAGAATATCACACTTGAATTTGTGGACTGAGTAAAGTAAATCGTACTCCCCGGTGTGGATGAGATTCATTCAATCCATTGAGGGCCTGAATGGAACAAAACAGCAGAGGAAGTTTTAATTTACTGTCTTCCTGACTGATTGAGCTGGGTCATGATTCTTCTTCTGCCCTTGGTGCTCCTAGTTGTCAGGCCCTCAGTTTTAGGCAGGAATCTATACCATCAACTCTAGGGCTCTCAAATGTTCGCTTTCTTGGGTCTCCAGCTTGAAGATTCCACACTGTGGGATTTTTGTTTTAGCCTCTGTAATAACATGGGCAAATACCTTATAATAAATTAATCTCTTTTGTATACTCTTTCTCTCTTGTTCTCTCTCTCTCTCTCTCTCTCTATATATATATATGTTTGTGTGTATATATATATACACACACACACATATATAAGCTGTAATTTCTCCTTTATTGTTCCTGATGGAGCTTTTTAGCGATTTTTCTTTTCTACTTTTCGTTAGTCTAGCCAAGGGCATGTCAACACCTAAGTGGACATATAGGAATAACATTTATCGGGTGTCGGGCAGATGGGAGAGGGGAGGAGGGGATGGATATATAGATACATAATGAGTATGATGCACACCATCTGGGGGATGGACACACTTGAAGCTCTGACTCTGAGGGGGAAGGGGGGAAAAGGGCAATATACGGAACCTAAACATTTGTACCCCCATAATATGCTGAAATAAATATACATATATACACACACACAATACATATATGTGTATATATATATAATATATTCTTTCTATCTCTCTCTCTTTATATATATATGTACACACACATACACATGCATATATTTCTATTGATTCTCTTTCTTTGGAAAGCCCTAATATAAACACTTACTATACATTCAGTGAATTTATTTATCTTTTTTGAAAAGTAGAGGGAAATACCTTGATGCCACTGTTTAGCTATTGCCCTGAAATGCATTTAACTTAGAAGATTTCTTCTAAGATGATGTAAACATCACATTATTATAGCACTTGGAACAACTTCCATATGGAAATTTTAGAGTAATGGTTCAAATGTTAATTCATCTTCACAGATTTTTCTAAACAACACAGCTCTTTCCCATTCACCTTACTGATATGTGACTATATAGTTTGATTTGCAATCATTACTATCAGTCTTTTTTCTCATGAAAAAGTAATAAAAAGCACCACAGTATTTCACCTTTTGAAACAGATGCTCTATTGAATTCTGCAACAATCTGCCCCAAATAAGGACAAAGATACAAAGCACAAGATGGAAACCTTTAGAATATTTGTACAGTGTTATTTAAGTAATCAATGTAGAATGTGTAGAAATTCCATTTTTACTCATCTCTAAATAACTTGAATGCAAAAAATTTTGCTTAACTGATTATTCAAAAACAACTGTTCCCTAAGTGTGCTCCCAAACCAAGAGCATTAGCATTGCTGAATCAGTAATTCTAATGATGGAGCTTATCAATCTATTAATATGCTTTCACAAGCTCTCCAGGTGATTACTATGCCCATTGAAGTTTGAGAAACATTGTTTTAACAGAAACAAACAAAAAGGAGTCTAGAAAAAGAGCTAAAATTAGAATTACCATTCGATCCAGCAATAGCATTATTAGGCATCTATCCAAAAGAGCATAAGACATTCTGTTATAAAGACATCTGCACCCGAATGTTTATGGCAGCACAATTCACTATTGCTAGGTCGTGGAAACAACCCAAGTGCCCGTCAAT